>JBDFRD010084396.1:0-25182 GCA_039654405.1 Bullina lineata
CTCTCTCTCTCTCTCTCTCTCTCTCTCTCTCTCTCTCTCTCTCTCTCTCTCTCTCTCTCTCTCTCTCTCTCAGGTCAATGAAAGAATCTTTTACTTGTAGGGATCTTGGAGCCATGCTCGATTGTTTTGAAAATCATTCACTATTATTTTTCAAACCAACCCCATAAAGATTTAAAATGTTTTCATTTCAGAGAGAAGGTCAAATAGAACCAAATATCTTTCCCAATTTGGAATATAATATAAAGTGCGTCTCAAAACAAGATGTACAAATATATTAATTCCCTTGAATTTGAATCTGCAACAACACCACTCGCATTTATATTTTAAAATGTATTGAAAAACGACAGACAACATAACAACATCAGAAGAAATTGAGAAATATTCTTGTCCATCTGATATTATATTCAGCAGCAAACAAACATACTTGTACATGTAACATAATGATTAAAAAAAAGTTAGAATGAACTGTTACACATATATATTATATGGAAAAACTATGCACAGTTAACAGCTGAATAAAAAGCCAGTTACATACTATAAACGTATGAAGAAGAATACAATGTAATAACATGGCATTAGTAAGATAAAGACAGAAATGGAATAACCAGATGAAAAGGTCCATCAACAATAAAGTCTAGTATTTAAACACACACGACTTAAACAACCTCAAATCATATGTGTTGATTGGCGAGTAAATTGAATCTATCCTTTCCTCAAAAAGCTGTCTTTGAATGTCAAAATTAATTCCAAACCAATTTGTGTCGTATCATAGCATCCAGAATAAGACAATAAAGTGTTTCAACTTTACTTACCACACCATATTAAGTCACAAACTATCTGTTGAAAAGGCCTGAAAAATGACACTTTATGCCAAAACCCCGAGCACACTCTCTTTCCCCACTTTCCACCTCTCTCTTTTCCTCTTTTCATTTAGAAAATTAAGAAGCAATTTCAGAAATCCTGAATATATTATACATGTATATATTTTTATAAAAAAAAATAATCTCATTAACACTTTTAAAAATACAATTAACAAGAAAATGTATGCTTTATACAATGTATGTGCAAAGAAACTTTTAAAGCAAAAAGGTTTCAGTGCTTCTACAATGCCAAATGACAAATCATTATCACTAATTTTTCATTTATCACATTTGTGGTTTTCAATCTCAGTGTGTGCATTATGTCTTGAAATGAACACACGACTCGCGGATGGTAGCTCTGTTTGCTGTGTAAGTGTTAGAGAAAAAAAATGAGAAACTGCACACACATCTCTCAATACTTTCCCGAAACATTTCTGTTCAAGTTCTAGCTTTGACATAAAACAAATCAGAAGACAGTATTCAGTAAAGTATTGGTCACTTGTGAAAATAAAAATAATAGGTCCTGACTTGGTATAGATCTATAAAAAAAGAAAGACACAGCAATTTGCTAACAACATTGCCAAAATGAGAGGGAACCACAATTCAAATGAGATACAATGTAAATCTACTTTAGAAATGTATCCAAAATGTAAGAGCTCTTTTGTTTTTTAACATTAAAAAAAATCAAAGTATTGAGATTACTCTACTTTACATTCATATAATGAGAATGCATACATCACTGATTCATCAGTTTTATATAAATTGAAATCTTCAGTTTTTCTTTAAGTCATTTTCTTCATTTCAAGGGGATGGGAACAAATGATATTTTACCTCCAGGACAAGACATTAGACTGTCATAAGTTAATTCCCCACCTACAAATGCACTTCACACCTTCATAGTAATAGGAATTGTGAAACATGTATTTTCTCAAGACACAACACCATATGTGGCTAGGCAAGGATTTGAACCCATTATTACAAATCTTCCAGCCTTGCAACTCAACCATCAATAAACTTTATGAACGATACATCATATACAAGAAAACAACAGAGTGAACTATAAAAATGTATCAAAACTGTGTCAGTTAGTATAGCCTGTAAGGCTAACTGTGTAAAGGGAAGAACACAGAAAAAAAGACAAGTAGGACCACCTTGATTCTCAAATGCTACATTTCACTTGCACTCAATTACATACAAACATGTGCACCCATAGTACTTCTTAGTAGGCCTACTTTTTGATTTCTCTGAATGTTGGTGAATATCAGCAAGTTTAACTTAAAAAATTATGGGAGTTACCATGATGTCAATAACCCATACGCCTACAACGTAATTGCTGGTTGAAATAATCATGGCATTAAAGGAAAGAGTGCAATCACTAATTTAACAAATGGGCATAATTATAATTGCCTTGCTCAATTTGATTTTACCACAAACTATATTACTATAAACTTAAAGTTGATACTAGAAGTAACATGCTCCACTCTATAAGCTAAATGACTACACATGTACCAGCAATAGGGCTCCATTGACTTCTCTTGATGGAAACCCTGAACTTTGTGAATTTTAATTCAAGTATACAGAAGATTTTTAGATGAAGTGTACTTAGCAACCCACTGTATTCTTTTTTTTTTTTTTTAAATCAACTATCAAGCCTTTAAAGTCATTCATAGGTACCAAAAAAATGTATTTGTAAGCAGTACATGTAACTTTTTCTTCTTCCGGGGTGTAAAATAATGTTTGGAGCAACCTCAAACTCATGATGCAAAGTAACAAAGTGAAGAAGACAAAAAAGGAATATTTTGTCCTCTGCACCACATCCTGCTG
This sequence comes from Bullina lineata, assembly GCA_039654405.1. Lineage (NCBI taxonomy): Eukaryota > Metazoa > Mollusca > Gastropoda > Bullinidae > Bullina > Bullina lineata. The sequence goes on from JBDFRD010084396.1 coordinate 2,685, forward strand.
AATACAAACTGCTTACGAACATCTATCTGGAAGAGGAAGAGTGGAAGAGGCATATTATTACGAAGAAGTTTGACACACAAATTTAAATAACTGCTTTAAAGTATTAGCTTCTCAAGCTAAACACCAAAGTGAGAAACTGCTCATAAGAAATCTGGATCCAGCCACTGCGGTTTGTATCATAAGCTTGGAAGGTACTGGTGAGTGTCTGAAAAGGAAATATTAAGTCAAATTATTTTGAAGGTGGAAACAAAATTTTTCATATTTTTCCTTACTGCATGAAATTGGGATCAGCATAAAATCAGTATTGACTACCTGTATTATTTTTAATTTTACAAGACGATTAAATATCAAGCAATTTCCTTTATTTTCAAGTCAGTTGTAAAGACGATGCTCAAATGACAATGTCTAATAATAAATTTTGACCCTTTGACAAATGTGTTCATTGATAGAGTGGTCAGGTTCATAAAGAAGTATGAAGCAAGATCCTTGACGAAAACACTGTAATTATTTCCTATTTAATCAGATTTTACAAGTGAATCAGCAATTAAGATGTAATCATAAAACCCACCGTGTAAGTATAAATATTAAATCAAAAGATATTCCTTGTTTTGTAGCTTATATAATTGTAAGCATAACAAGTAAATTTACCTGCAAAATAACAGAATAGAGAACAAAATCATCAAAAGCCACAGCTCCTCTGCCATGCTTGTCATTTTTTTTCATGAGTATGTCATAAAATCGGTCAGACAGACGGTAACCTGGAATTAGAAGTTAAAAGTATGTCAAACAATTACAGCACTGGTAACCCTTTTCTTTTACCTACAAATTCACAACAAAGTTCAAACAAGAGGAAAAGAAATGTGATGACAGATTAATATAAATGCCTTTTAAAGAGATGAAACTCTCAGAACCTCTTGAAACATATTACAGTACTTGGAGAGGTTAATATCAAGGAACCTCAACAATATTTTGAATTTAACAGGGAAGGCTTTCATTTGTAAAGGTAATTGAAGACGTGACTTGATCTCCTTTTTTGCCCCTCATACTTCTCACATAGAGAAACAATGACTAAAAATGAAGACATACACTTTGTAACAATCCTCTAAAGAGAAAATCCATTCCACTTTCACTCCAAGAAATTACCAAACATTTCATTTGAATTATCAAAAAGGACCTTTAACCTCACACTATGAGGACAATAACCGAGCTTAACCTACAAACGTATAAAACATACATGTGCTTGATTCATCAAATTCAATGCACACACTTGTTTATTTATATTCAAATCTTACCAAATGCAGTGAGGGCTGTTTTGAGTTCATTTCTGTCAATAGATCCAGAATTATCTCTGTCGTAAGACCTGAAGCAGTTCTGCCAGTCAGTGACGTATTTCCATAATGACATAAACTCCTGGAAGTTGATAGTGCCAGAATTGTCTCGATCAAACATGCCTGAAAGTACACGATGGAAAACAAAATGAAAATAAATTTCTTCACAAAAGACATTTTGCTGGGAACAAAACTCCCCCCCTCCCAAAATAAAAAAGATTAATTCTATCTCCTTAAAACAATTTATTTATACATTACACTTAAAACTACAAAATTATATACATGTACATGACCACACCATATTTTGTCTCACCTGTCTCTACTACATAATATTATATAATAAAAAAAACAAAACAAAAAAAAACCCTAAGTCAAAAACTATCTTCTGGTTGTTACTTATTGCTTTTTAGCATTTACAACAAATTTTATGTCAATACAACATAAAATTATCCCAACTAGTCTTAGACAATCATTGTTTCACAACTCTTAAAAAAGTACCTGCAGTTTTCTCTTTACACAATATTTGCAAGAGTAAATGTGTAGCTACATCACAAACATCATTTCTTTTTGGTAACACAACAAAATTAAAAGGTATAATAATCACATTGATTTCAATCAAAATCAAGATCAATTTACCGGTACCACTTGCTTCTTTGGTTGGAGTTGAAGTTTATGAGACCCCTTTAAAACAACAACAAAAAAATCTTACCAATCATCAGCTTCACTGTTTCTGGATTGAAAGGTGTCCAGGTTCCTACGGAAAAATGAACGTACGTGAAAAAAAATGTACAAAAAAATATAAAATACATGTATTAAGAAAGTGATATAACATCATTTAAAAAAAAACAAGGCTTACAAGGACATGCCTTTTTTCATGTTTTTTTTTTTTTATGGCTGGGTAGAAAGATTGAAAAAAAAAGGCATCTTTACATCAAAGTAATCTTATTTCAAACAATGACAATAGTAACAATAAGGAAGTTATCTTTTATATATATATATATATATGTATATATATCAATTTCTCACAAGAAAATTAATTTTTTACAATGTTATTGCTGCACTTGAGCATCTCACGCTCTGTAAAAAGAATGTTAATTGAAGCAAAAAGGCCAGTACATTGTGTAAAGTAAACTTTCCCTGATACATGTATTGAAAAGCAAAAAATTTTTCAATTCTGAAAAAAGAATAAATTATGAACGGTTGATTCTTGTGCTTTTTCTTGACTTGAGAGCAACTTTAAAATGTTCACAGAAAGAACCAGATTGTTTAGTAGAGATATCAGAATGGTGGTAGTTAGCTTCATTATTAAATCTTACCATTTGACAAGGCTCTCTGTAATTCATTAGCCGAAATGGAACCACTGCGATCAGTGTCAATGCTGGAAATTAATAATTCTGATGTTTAGGAAAAAATTAAATCACATGGAAATGAACTTTCTAACAAGCTTATTTTGGGGTTTTAATTCTGATTGACCTCGTCAAGAAAAGCACAAAAAAGAAAACAGTTCATCGGAAAGAAAAACAGCCCTCTTTTTAAAATACTCCAAAATAAACCTGCACCTGAAAGTCATTTCACTATAAAAACAAAAATAAAAGCAAGCAAAACCTTAACGAATGCAAGTAGCAAGATTTGCAATAAAAAAACCCAGAGAAAATTATCATTGTATTTATGTCTACTTGCACATCAGGGTTTAGCTTGCATGCAAAATGCAAAGCAGTGACATAAAGATAGTCTCTCAGATTGTTTCAAAGTTTCAAAAGAATGATAGTAGTGTAGAAAATTACTTTTCTTCTATAGTGCTTGAATACCACTTCCATCGCTTTCGCAGAAAATGTTTTCTATAATTCACAACGAGCGTCATTTTTCCTTTTATTTTAATACTTTCACACATCTATTTTCAAACATTTTCAATTTATACAGCTGCAGTGCAAAAAAAAAAAAATTGATTTGCTTTTTACTCAGAAATAAGGGTGTGCTATGAAATTCAACAAAGGTTGGGAAAAGAAAACAGAAAAGTGACTGCTCAATTGAAGATACCGTGCAACAAGCATTTGTTGAACTCCATGGGTTGACAAAAATTGTTCGAGGAATCCGTGAGACACCATTTTGTCCTTAAAATTTACGAAGTAAGGTCATTCACTGAAATAAAGTCGAGTCAAACCCTAAAAATGTATTCCATCTCATTGTCAATTGTGTGTCAGCAACCCTGTCTAATTCTAGCACCGTCTATTGTCTTTAGAAGTTTGAGACTGGCCATTGAACTGTTAGTCTAAATTAGGAAGCATAATATGACTGGATGGGATAGAATAACAAAAACAAGTGGTTGGCAAGTTCTTCCCACATTATATTGCCCAGGTAGGGACAAAGGAGGGGTGGGGAAGTGTTGAAGGGCAAAGTGAAATTACAACAATGCTGCCCTTTCACGCACCAGTGACTTTTACTGCAATCATAGGCCTCGCATTGGACTGGGCACTGGGCGAGAGGCTGGAATTGTCAGGGACTTACACAACTTAGTCCCCATAAATTGCCACAAGAAGCAATAAGCGACCTTACATGCAAACAATTCTATGCCTCTGGTTTTATGACTTTCAAAATAACTGGCAGACTGAACTGCTCAACGATTTGGGTGTTTTGCTGGAATTGAAGCAGGAAACTTTTCAGATGTAGTAATGGTTAGCCAGCAAAATTTAGCTCACAAATTCTGTGAAAAGGTTTGACGAATGTATGAAGAAATAGAAAGAAAATAAATTTAAAAAATTGGGATGGCAACTTTGTGAACGGAATCTGTGAGTATGACAAATAAATGCTTGTTTTAAGAATGCACAATGGACTATATTATAATTGCAAATACTAAATCGCAAAGTAATACAGTGGAATCCGGATAAAGTTAACACCTTCGGACCGAAAAAAGTGTCGACTTTATCCAAATACTAAAGTCATTGGCTAATATTCACCTGACAACCCCTTGACCACTTCAAGCTGTAATCCCTCCGGCCTATTCAAAAACTGTTACGTTCCCAATTTGTGTGCAGCAGTAAGGGGTGGAGTTTTTGTCTGATTACAGCCCCATTTGATTTGAAAAAACACCGAGAAGGGTTGACCGGTCTCCTTTGGTCTCAGACACACAGCGAATTATGACGAATTAGTGTGAAAAAAAATGTCCCTGGTATCTGGGATGAACAGCAGTGAATGACGAATTAGTGTGAAAGAAGTTTCCCTGATTAGAAGCCACCAGCGTCTGATAGGTATCAGGGAAAAACTGATCAGAGATTCCCTCATGTAAACAATCACAATCGCCGAACCAGCCGGCCAGCGAAAAGTGTGAACTCGACCTAGATAATATCTAGTTGCGCTGCACAAGGCCAACGGCTGTGGAAAATGCTGCGGGGAAGCACTCTCTCCCACCCACCCCTACGCTACCCACTTCTCTCTCTCCCTTTCTCTTTTAATGATTTCACCTTTTAATTCGGCCACATAGTGTTGACTTTAAGCTGAGGCCGTTGACTTTATCAGAAAAAAGTTACTTCAATAAAGAAGGAACAAAACAGGACCGCTGCGAGGTGTTGACTTTAAGTGAGGTGACTTCTTGCAGATTCCACTGTACTTTGTTTGAGAAAAATCATGGCCAAGTCATTAGATGTTTTGCTGCTTAAAACTATGAATGATCAATCAAAATTAAAGTCCTGTTAGAGCCATGATTTCTGAAATTTACACTTGTAAGGAGTTGTTTCTCTACAAGTTTCTTAATTGCTCTTTTAAATTTAAAGCAATAATTCAGAAAACAGGATCTTAAAAATACCCGACAGTTTCCCCTCGCATCACAAAGGTAAAATAATCATAGAAGAAAAAAAGTTAGTGACAAAAGTTGGGCTTGGGTTAGCATATATACAGATCTAGGCCCTATAAGGGTTAGCAAGACACTTGAACAAAAGAGGAAAAATATGGGAACGTCCTGTCAGCTAGCTATGCTCTGACTAATCCTAAAATGCACAGTTGCACAGTAAGTTAGCATTAAAATTTCCTACAAGGAACTGTCCATCTAATACTTTCAAAGATATCTGAGAGACATCTACTTTAAAGTCATGCCATGCTCACAAACCATCAATGAACATTGCTTTGAGAACAGCTCACCATTCCCAAGTGCCTGCTGAAGTTCAACTGCTGATATTGCTCCACTCCTGTCCTTGTCAACGCTAAAAATTTATTTGTAAAAAGAGTGAATTATACACCGTAAAGATTTTAAATAAACTATAGTACTGTATTAAAATTAAACTTAACATCCCATCCCTATAGAAAGAAACTTCACAGTCTGAGTACAAATGTAACATTACCTAAAAAAAAATTTGAACAACTTGATAGTATTGATTCTTCATTTCATAAAACAATTCATGTAATATTCTTTTTCCAAGTCAAACACACTCAAAAACAGTTTACCAAAAAAACTGATAAAATGTAGTGAAAATGCTTGGTCGTCAAACATGAATGAACATCATTTTACATTCTGTGATTTTGTTACAAAATTTTACTAGAAATTAAGCTTTGCTTTAAAGTTTTCCACTTGTATAATTTATTAAAAATAAAGAATCAGATTCTATGAAAAGCCTGTGTCCAAAGTCCCAACAAGACCGGTATTCATCATAAAAATGCTTCGTATGTATCATTGAAGGCCAATATAAATTATAAAGGCTGAATCTCCTTTATGAAGCTTTAGCAAAGCTATGTGTGCGCACAAGCGCGCGCTCTCGCTCTCTTTCTCTCTCTATTACTTGTGAAGGTATAGTTTGTCTAACTGCCGTAAAATAGACCATCTTGTCTTCTCCCTGCCATCTACAAGCAGTCATATTCCTTTTTTATGATGTTCGCTGTAAATACCTCAGCTAATCAACCATGAAATCTGGTTCGATGACGCCAGCTGCCCTCATCTGTTAGTCAAACGAATTCTCTCCACCAAGACACAACCCTACTACCCTGAGCAAGAAGGAGACACATCATTGCAGTTTGAAGACCATATAAGACATACCCTGGAGTCACATTTGACAAGAGACTAACATGGATGCAACAATACAGAACGCAGACGCCAAAGCTAAAAGGAAGCTGAACATCATGAGAAAACTGGAAAGAACAAAATGGGATGCCAGCAAGAAGGTCCTGAAGAATGTGTGTATTAGGGCACTGTATGATCACACCTGGACTGTATGCTCCCAGCTCTTAGATGACAGGGCCCAGTACCACCAGCAGACACTACAGAGGGTGCAGAACCAAGCACAGCATATCATTACCGGCGGAGCAATGCAATCAACACCAACCGAAAAGACGGAATCAACAACAGGAATACCACTACTGAAAAAGAGATGGTAGTGCAAAGCCCTGATCCAGTACACCAAAGCAGAGGCATCAGATGGCCACCCAATGCATACCAGAACAAAGAAGCTTAGGCAGACTGAAGAGAAGCAATGTTGTAAAAGACTACAGACAGCTGTAGAGAGGACTACAAGAACACCTGCCACAGAATGTTAAGGGGCAAAAAGCTTGTTCCCCCACAGGAACAACAAGCCGCAGAACATCATCATCTACACCACAACCCTTCTCCTTACCATTAAGGATGAACATAGCGATGTGAGTTGAGCAAGAAATCCCTGACCCTCCCAGGACGTAGGCTTTTATAATTAAATGTTATCCAGAGAGGATGTGCTTGAGTTTACATTCAGTTCCCTAGTGGACAGCGACAGATTTAAAAGGCAATATAATATAACTGGCCTTCAATGCACCAATTATTGAGCGGAGGTCAATGCCCATCAAACAAGCCATGGTGCCAAGCAGCCAAGTTGTCTTCCTCACAGATGCTAGGTCAGTCCTTCCTGAAAGCAGGTAGTTCCACCAAGCTGTCACACCCACAAGAGGCACTGCAAGACATCAAGTGCACTAGACTGGTACACTGCAGTGGATCCCATCACATTCATTGCGGTATTCCAGGAAATGAAGAAGCTAATTGAATGACAGAATTGGGAGAGGACAGAGATCAGACAGATGACAGCATGAGCCTCACAGAGATTCCCTGAGAGACTAACACTATCATGTTTGTGCATCTATAGAGCTCTCTAGCTCACAAACAGCTAGCACCATCTGACCAGGCATGAACTGGTAATCATATTCCACTTGAGAAAGGCTGACCAGATACTTTAATAGTGCAGGATTCATCAGCTCCTGAGGGAGAACTCTTGGCCACAGAGTCTTTGAGAAAAGCTGCATGAGTCTTTAGAGGTGCTTAGGACCACGACACATCTCAAACTGACATGTGAAGAGGTGAAGGCTGAAGCCGAAAGAGAAGAAGACTCATTAAAGACTTATTGAACTGATCACTAGCCTTGGGTGGTGTGAGCGCTATACACGAAGTCAATATTTTTACATTATTTGCTGCCAACTAGATATATCTAGATCTAAATATTATAAAGTAAATGGCCTCTCCCTCACCGACAGTGAATTAATGACCAATTTTAATTTTATACAACTTACTTCTGAAAGATCTGAGACAAATAGTTTTGATCCACTCCTGGAGGGCCACCATAACCTCCTTGTCCGTATCCATAAGACATTGTCGACGTGTTACGTGAAAGGGAATAGAACTGAATGAATCACAAATAGGTAAGATTAGAACTTTGTTTTATTGATGACGAAATGTTGTTATGATCTCAACTTGTCAGTATTCTGATGGTTGATTTCCTTTATTTCCGATTTCCGGCTTCTGTGTTCTTCATTCGAAATTATAGATCTAGCTTAAAAACATAACAGAACAATTTTTAAAAAGTAAGCAATTCGCATATTTACAACATATTTATTGTAAACAATATAACAATATCTTTGTATAAACAAAAGAAAAATTAGAATATGTTACACAGTATAAACATAACTTTTGTTTCTTTGGTGTTTGTTTTCTACCTTATGTTTGAAATTTGTCTTTTTAACTTGAACATTCTTGTTACTATACAGCATAAACAATATGGCGTCCCTCAAGCACTATAGGCATAACATGACTCTCAAGTTCGAATTTTGCTACACAGCTTCTCTGCTTTTCTGAGTATTCAAAGAATCGTTTATTTTGTTTTGTTATAGATCTACTTATTTCATTTTGGAGGGATAACTTGTTTCACGGTACTGAAAGTATAGGCAATCTTGCATGATTACAACGACGACGAGGGCGAGGGACGATTTGGTAAGGCATCATCAAGTCCTTTCGTTGTTACAGAAAACTTCTCGAATTTTATGAAATGTTCATCTGCTACAGATAGCAGCAACTATAGCTATATAGCTAGTATAAAATAGGAATAAAAACCGATGAGCATCAGACAAAGTCACACAGTGTCTTACTATAATTGAGCTAGGCCCGAACTTGTGTCCCGCAAAGGCTTTTTCCAGGGATCTAAATAAAATCAACTGTTGTATCATACTGATTGTGTTTTCCAAAGAGATAAACGTGCGGGTATTGATAAAATGTTTTAACGATGTTATTTTTTTAAAAAGTGAAAACCAATTTTAACAAATTCAGAGAAACACAGTCGCCATTAGCCCTTCCCTGGTTTTAGCGCGGAATCACTGGATCACTAAACATAGACCAAGTGAACAATTCACGGCCTCATTTTGTTAAGAATCCGTCTATCGTTACGTTCAGTAGTAAGAGCACTATTTCGCACCCAACACGTTGCTCAAAAGATCTACAACCCAGCGGTGTATTCTAGCATAAACATAGGCTGTGTTGCACAACCAACTCTTTGCAATTTACCGGCACGCTTGCGAATTTTTTAAAAAAATCCCCAGTATGCTAATGACGTAACCATGCCGCATTTTTTCATTTTATAGGAAGTTGTTTTACATCTCTGATATTATAAAGGAATACATCTTTCTGTCACTGACATGCTTTAAAACAACCACGGTGTTGACTTCAGGATGTTTAGTGCATCTATTCAAAGACAGCGCTAGGGAATGTTCAATTGATTAGTCTATCGCATTCAGTTATCTACCGGTCTCAGCCCGTACTGAGAACGGGCCTCTTGTAAATATAAAGGAGCTCCGTGTTCAGATCCAGTTGTCAGTCAAATGTAACGATATTTCTATCTTCTGAGTTCAAAGCATACAAGAAACAACAAACAATACAAGATTTTGTTCATGTATCTCTTAAGAACAGGAAACCAGTGGGCCTTATATGTGAATGGAAGAGGCCTGGAAAAGAAGAAAAAAATGAAAAAAATAATAAAATAAATAAGGTAAACATTATTACAATTTTTTTCTCATTTTATCTCACATCTCCTTTATTTCAACAGTTTACTTAAAAAAAAACCATGATGACTCGAGGAAGTCAGTCACTTCATGTTTCTGGTGCCAAGGTTGTTGGTGATATTCAGATGGATGTGAATGCAACCAACGCAGCGCAGCATCTCAAGCAAGAGTTGATAAATGCCCAAGCTGATAACAAAAAACTGACAGAACAACTGAACTGCCTGATTTCTTTAATAAAGAGGTTGTTGTGCATGCACATACATAACACACATATAGGTGTACACAAACACAAACAAATCATGTTATTTCCCATGAAAACATCATACTGCATCTGTTAGGCTTCAGTTTCAAGTGGCACAGCAAACAAGTGTCTTCCTTCCTCCCCCTAGTATTTTTATTTTCTACTTTTCCTCATTTTTTCCCCTTCCACTTCCTCCACTACCTCAGATTTTTCCCTTTCTCCTCCCCCCTGTCTTTTTTTAAAATCCATGAATTCTAAAATGATAACTACACTGACTTATTCTTTATCTCTTTGTCAGTTATCTGCCAAAAATTGGGTTCCACTATACGCTATTTCTTTTTTTGCCTCCCTCTTTTCCTGCTAATTTTTTGGTTTGCTTGACTATCTAGAAAAAGATCTTTTTTCAAGAAATATTATAAATAGCTCCGTAATTAATTATGTACTTGATTTCTATGATGAAATGTCATGATGAATTATAAATTCTTTGATTCTGACATAAATTTACAGATCATGGTCCGGGGATAAACATGCAACTGTTCATTTGTCAAACATTGTTGGTGAGTTTTATTTTGAATTCCTTTGCTATTTAATGTTTATATATGTGTACATTGTATCAGTAATTTCGGCATTGATCGAAATCCTATTATATTATCAAAGCAATATTTTTTTGTTTCAAAAAAAAATTCAGTAAACTACTTCTGTATGTGTGAAATAGTTATTGTCCCGTAGCGCACAGCTCAACTCATTCTATGTCTTGTCACTAAGAGCACCGTCCCACTCTTGGTAGACAATGTTTCGTTGCTCACAGCACCCGATACATATCTTTTATACTTTTAGTTTCGTAGCAACAAAAATATACATTTTCTGTGCAAACAGTCATTTCCTGTTTCAAAAATAGATGTTACTGAATGGGAATTTCCACATTTCCAGTGGATTTTTTTTTTTAAACATTCAATTATCAAGTGATTCTTGTGGTTGTTTACATTTGCCTGGCAACACAAGTTTGTACAAGTATAGATCTGGGACTGTTAGGCAATGCTCCCCTACGCAACAAAACACACATTTCAGCCGTAGAAGTCCAAAAGCTGATCATTCAATGGATTGATCAAGACGTAGAGTGTGATTTGTCTTCAGATTCTGAATTAGATCTAAAATCTACAAGCTATCTTCAGATTCTCATAGGCTTCTTAGTTTATCTAGAGTGACAAAGCCACTTAAAAAGAAACATGCTGTGTCTCGTGTTGAAGGGTAAGGGGAAAGGCAGGAGGCAAAGGACAGTCCAACACAGGATCTGTGCCAACTCAGGCCACTGATGATCATGGTGATAAAGTAGATCTAGACTACAGAAAGAATTAAATTCTGACAATGCGGATAGATCTGTATCTCTAGTCTAGATGATGAAGAGAAGTGAAAGAGTGGACTTTGTTACTAATATATATTAAAAATGCCTGTAAAATTGAAACTGATAACTGGATTTCCTCTGAATTGGAAACACTTTACTTGCAAATATCTGGTGACCTCCTTTAGGATTTTTTGAAGCTACTGGTTTTGGTGAATTGAATGGGATTGGTGTAAAAAATAGTTCTTCAAAAAACACCAACACCTCTTTCTGACATTCTCTTTTTTCCTTTCACTTCATCTACTTTCTAAATCATAATAATATACTTCTAATGTATCTTTATTCTTTATCCAATTATCAACAATTTGACGTGTGACACAAAATACTTATATGGATCTGAAGTCAAGTAATTGACTTTTTTGTGAATCAACCATTAACAATAATTACGTACCTTGAATTATATATATATATAAAACAAAAAACTTAATTTTAATTACCGGTGGGTCTACATAGGGAAAGAGTTAAACTTTTATTGCTTCTAGTTTTTCGTCTTCAGGTTTGGATCCTCCAAATTACCCAAGCAGCAGGGATGGAACCCAAGCACGACCAAATTCTAAAATGTATACAAAGGTGAATGATCATTAGTCTACCTGAATGGAAATGTTGATGCTTGCACTTATGTTTTAAACCCTGTTACATCTATCCTTCACAGTAACTTTGCAATCAGAAAAGCAGAAATCAATTACAATATTATACATTCAGAGATTTTGATATTTCACTTTCTTATGAAGAGCAAACAGCTTAGTGCTGAATTGAAAAGCACACAATAATACTCCTACCAAGTTTCTTTTTGAAAAATGAAAATGTGCAAGTTGTATCTGAGGTGTGTTTATTTTATTTCATCTTCTCTTTTTGTCATACTATCAATATTAGACAAGATCTGAGCAGAACTGGGAGAGACTGACTGTGAAACTTCTAGACAGAGAGTACCAAGCTGTTCAAGAAGAAATTCGAGAATACCAGCAGCGGTATATAGAGAATAGGCAAGCTTATATGGATGCAATACTGCAAGATCATCACAGCAGCATGTCAAGAATTCCTCTACATCGAAATTCAGAAACTTCGAAAGACATTTTGGATGTGGATGCAAAGTTTATAAGGCACAATCAGGTATGTTTGTACTGCCTCATGCTGAATTCCAAAGCAATATAAATGGATTGATGTAGTGGATAATTAATTTATTTCATCACTACTGTTGCCCGAATCACAGTTTTTAATGTTCTCGTCCATGTACATTTGTCTTTAAAAACAATCATCCAACTTCCCTTGCACTTTAATTTTGCTGTCATGGAACTTTAGACCTCACTTTGTAAGATGTGTCACTTATTATCATTTTAGTAGTAGATGTTTGCAAGCTTTGTTGTTTTCCATAAAGCATGAATCTTGTTTACATCCTTTGCTAGCAACACTCTGGTTCTTATACTTTTATTAAAACCTTTAGGGATTAAAAAATGTATTTGTTTATGCTTGTCACTAAAGTCACTGCAGAGGATGGGGGTGGGAAGTAAACGACTTCTGAGGTCTCAGTCAGCCGGCTCACGCAGGCGCCAAACCGCTCAAGATGCTGTGGAGAAGGCAGAAATGTCTTTGAGAGACTTAGTTGGAGAGGGTCCATCCAGTAGTCATTTTGTTTCCAGTCAGGTATGTAGGGGATTTGTGTGTTTCTTTTATTGGAACTTCTCCGAGACCACTGTTTGTCTTATTTGTTATCACTTTTTTCTTTTGTCTCGGGTAAATATTTTTTTGAATTGTTGTGTACTAATGGTGAAGTGCTGAACATTGATAGTTAAATTTCTAAAGTTGTGACTATTGTTTCCAGATTTTTGTTTCATTCATTAAGAATAAACTATTTCTGTAACTTCAAGGTAAATTAGCTTTTGTGAAATAGATTGAACACAAAATGCTAGGTCCTTGATTGTATTGGTAAATGAATAAGATGTAAATGTAATAAATATGAATTAAGTATTTAAGAGGATATCCCAACTCTTTTCATCATCAAATTCTTTTTTTTCTCTATGTTTTATCATTTCAATATCAACAAAATCGCAGAAATACACAGAAAATATACCTTCCAAATTGTCCACCTTTTTTCTGCATTTTAATGTTTGATCACAATTTTACAAAGAGTGAAATGCACTTTGTTTATGATTGTTTTTAATCCACTGTTTGCAATAAAACACCTCAATATACAAGGACAAGTAGCAGTTGCTAAAGTGTTATGAAATTGTTTTCAAATATTTGTTATTAATAGCTGATTTTTACTGTTGCACAATTCGTTGGTGTGTGTAGCCACTGAGTGAGCCCAGAATTGTCATACCTTCAAGCAATGGTGGTATAAGGCGACCACAAACTGCTGCTGTGCCATACAGAGCACCTAATACTTATAATGATCCAAATCGCTATCATCAGGTAAAGTTGATAATGTTGATTTTGGTTGGGGTTTGTTTTCGGGATGTGTTGATTTGGAAAAAAACTTGTCTTTATCAGTTTCAGTGTAAGGGCATGATAAAAAATGGATAGAAATATTATGTCTTTTAAAAGAAGGCCACAAGAATGTATACAGTACCTCCCACATTATTTTTTATAAGCAACAGTTGTTGTTTTTTATGATTATTTGTACATTTGTGTTAGTGGAATTAAGTAGTCAAATAGTGATAACATTGATGAATTTTATGGCCGTCTTTTCACATGATCATATGCACCCGATTCTTTCTATTGAATTGTCAACAAAAACTCATCAATGAATCTAAAGGAATAGACATGTCTAAAGTGAAGAAGTGATATAATTAGTATGCGAGTAACTAGCTCATGAAATTTGTATTCAACTTCAATCCAGAAAATGTAAAGATCTGGGTTATTTTGCTCATTTCTGAGTAACTCAAAATAAATGAATATGTGGTATTTGCATGGTGTAATGGGAAAAGGGCCATAGATAATGGGAAATATATCTGGACTGGTTACGAGACTAAGGTAATCAAGTCAGATATTACAATTATTATTGAATTGCAATTATTTTTTCTTCAACTATTGATTAAAGATGAAAGGAATATTTGGGGGGATGGTCAGGTGATCAGTTCAGGATGCTTAGGGTTACTCTGCCTTGTTCATTAATCATAGATGGAATAAATTAAAAGAGACATTTCTTTAGTTGTTACTTGTTGGACTGATGGGTTTTTTTTTTTAAACTTTATTTGTCTCAGAGAGATCTCTACACACTAGATGAGTCTGATGTTGTGAAGAAATCTCGGCCTGTGAGTGCCTCCAGTTTAAGAGAGGGTGATATTGCAAGAGCCAGGCCTCGCAGTGGCTTTGTAGGAAAGGGAGAGAGGACAATTGACAAACCAGGCATGTATTCTACATATTTTCATTTAATTTCTTTTCCGTAAACTTTGCACAGTAACACTTCATGTATACTCAAAAATCCTTAATCATTGAAAGGACACCTGTGGCTTTTTGTTCTTTAAATGTTGTCATTATGCAGAGGAGGGCATTAATAGCAAACTAAAAGTGGACTGTTGTATAATTATAGACACACAGGATTATATCAATCCAGTTATATAAGTTGTATTTGCAAGTAGCCAATTTATGCCTATGTATTAACTGTTGCATGACAAATGCACATTTTTTAACTTTTGGGGATATAATGAAATTTACCAAGATAAACACAATTTTAATTACATCTTAATGTCACATGTTTAACATCTCTATGTTTTAAGCATGTAATTAAAATTTTTATGTTTTTTTTTTGTTTAAAAAGCTAGTATTAAGGATTGAATATACATGCCTAATGTATAGAGTGGATGTTGAAAAGGAAAATGTCACAAAATAATATTGAAAGCATTTATTTTGTGTGGAATATCAGAAATTGTCATGACCTAGAATGACCCAAATCTTTATTATTCCTCCCAGTATTTGTTACTCAGAGGAATGAGCGTCCCTTGAAGTATGAAAGTACTCATCCTGTGTACACAAGACCTAAATCCTCCAAGCAAAGGAGAAACTCCACTGGAGGGGTTGCAAAGACCAAAAGAGTGGCAAGACCAACACCGCAGACTGATGTGATTAGTGCAACAAATGCTGGATCTGCAATGCCAGAAGCTCCAAATGTTACAGTACAACCAGAGAACCATTCAGAGTTCGAGGTTAATGGTGTTGGACCTCACATCAATCAGCAGGCCGATCGTTACTATGACAACCAAGGAGATGGTTATCATGATTCATATGCAGACGCAGATAGCTTTGTGGCATCAAAACCTCCTATGTCAATCAGAGTCAAATCAGCGTCACTGCGACGGCCAGCATACATCGATGAATTTGCTGATGAGGAACGGGCTATGAGGAATATGGAAAACGATTTTAAGAAAACGGCACTTAGTTTGCAGAAAAGACTGGGCATACAGGATGGTGGCATGGTCAATTTTGAATGATCTGATTGATGTCTAAGCCAAAACTTGGACATTGTACAAAATGAATTGTTCATTTATTCATTTTTTAAAAATATATATAATTAGATGACTTGTTGATTTGGTGAATTTGGCATTAAATAATCAGTTTGAAGTTACTTTATACCAATGCACAGAATGACACACTGCACATTAAAAACTTTTAATTGCAATAGCTTTCGCAATATTACTTTTGGATGAATGATAAAATATAAATGACAGTTTTGTTAACAGATACTTCCAGACCTAGGAGCAGTCAATTTTACTGTTTTCCTTTTTCTCTGCAATGTCAGAGAGTCATTTACCATAGGTTTTGACCGAACATTTTTTTGGATTTATAAAATGGTATATACATGTAGAGTAACTTTCTGATTTTTTACCCCTGCAGTGCCTGTGAACTGACCTTCAAACTTTTTGCATTTTCAAATTTTGTAGATATGCAATTACTCCACAAGAGTAAAGTATATGTTGTCACATTATTTTCGGGTATTTTTTTTTAAATCACAAAAAACTGTTCATTAAGCTACATAATTTAAGTTGCTCAAAACAGAATTTGAAAATGAGCAATGCCAGTTACAGGTAGACAGATATATTTAAAGCTGTATTAAAGAAAGCAAAAGGAAAAAATAACAAGAAGCAGGGTTGATGAAAACACAGAAAGTAGTGGCCAGTGAGAATAGAATAAGGCCATTAAATCCCAACCACACTTTATTTTTATTACCTCACAGTTTCCCCTCCTTGCCTTTCTCATTTTCCCTTTCCCATACAAAGACAACAAAACCAGTGTTCGCAACGTATTTTATTGAGTATTTTTTTATTGTCTGTTGCATGGATTATATTATTTTATTATGTTTAAAAAACGAAGAAGTAATGTAATCAGTTGTTGCCATTTAATTAGGTGGTTATAATGTTAGTTGTATGGATTTAGATGCAATCAGATTTTCATGTATTAATAGTAGTCATAGAGATACAATTTTATCGTGTGAAATAAAAAGTTGTTGTATTTAAATATAGGTAGTTATAATGCTAATGTATGGATTTTAAAGCAATCAGATTTTCTTGTACCGGTATTAGTAGTCATAGAGATGCAATTTTATCTTGTGAAATAAAAAGTAAGGGTTCTTTTTATGTGATTGTGAATACATGACAGGGTTTTTTTTTGTTTGAAATAGTAGTTTTTACAAACCAATGTAACTGTTCCTTCTGTGAAACTGGTAGACTGCAGATATGAGAAAGGTAATAAGTATGTAGCTGAAGTGAATTCCCTTGATTTGTAAATGTGCATGAAATTCCTGAAGATACTATCGTGATGCAGTCAAGGCAACTTTTAAAAAGTGCTAGCTTATTTTGCAGAAAATGTTCAATACGTTATTGTTCTTTGATTTTAGTTTGAATAGTTGATTAACTGCTTGTAGAATTAAGTAAGTGTAGGTACTAGGGCAGTAATCCTGCCACAGATTAGTATCCTGTCTATGAGATGATTTAGTGTCACCTTTTTTCCTTCAAGCGGCTGAAACCTGAATAAGCTTCGGTCTTTAGGCCTTGATGGAACTTTTACTGAATTTGAATTTTGTCAGCGGAATTGATGTCATGTCTTTTTTTGTTCAAGCACCACTGATCTGCAAATAATATTCTTTTGGCTGTATGACTGTTTTGCAAACCTCTAAAGTTGTATTCAGTAGATTCCTTTTAATGAACTTCTATTTATTCTTCCGGAGAATTGGTCAGACCTTTCATTCTTTTGAATTTGACACAGACAGGACAATTAGACTCAGCTACTTATTATTGTCATAATTTTGTTTAGAGTAATTATACTATGTAATAATTACTTATTAAATCTTCAATGCCAAATTTGGCAGACGTTCTTTGTTTTATAAGTCGAGATTTTTATGATCTACTAGATCTGTTAGAAAATTATGATAAAAATGCTTGTAGAACCAAATATAGGCTACATGTTGTATCCTTAACTTTTGTAACATTTTTTCATCATAAAAATGACACGGAACTGGTAAACAAGATGTTATTCATGTTTCTAGATAATTTAATAGGTTAAACCAAGAGTGTGAGTGACAACTTTTTTTAAACGTAAATTCAGTATACATGTACATGTATTTGAACCAACATATTTATACAAATTTTCTTTGTAAAGTTCAAGAAATTTAAGCCTGTGAGGTATGTGGAATTTTCATTTGGGTATTAATTAATATGAAAAAGAGTTTGGTGAAAACAAATTTAAAGGGAGAGAAAGTAAGAAAGAATAGTTTGATCTACGCAAAAAATGCAATGGTTCATTTAATAGTTTCAACACACATTTTGAGACAGTATATGTATTTTAATTACTTTTATTCATAATCATGCTGAAAAATAAATATTGATTGTGATTTCAAAAATTGTCATGAACATTATTTTCCCGTGAAAATATCTACCTGCGAGTTTACAGTAACATAATGTTGCTGGTACTAGCATGGAATTTTTTTTCAAACACATCATTCATGAAAAAATGTAAATATATAGAAGACTCAAATCAATACAAGATGATATATATAAAGAGTATAAGATCTTAAGCAGTGTAGGAATAAAACATAAAGCAATATGCAAAGGTATCAAAATTTCTTTTCCCTCATCACAGTCACTTGAATAAATCCACCAACGATTAAAAAAACTAAATGCTTTTGAATGACGCAATTTGTGCAGTATGTCATATTATGTTTTTTTAAGACAAAATGCATTCTAATTTTTTTTTTAGAGAACCTGCCTTAAAAGAAGTGCATATTGAAAGATATTTTTTTCTATGGCAATTCCATCAGCACATGAAATTGTGGACAAAGTTTCTTGCTTAGAAATAGGTTTACTACTATATAAAATGTGCAAAAAGTAATAGAAGCTGGAGATGTACAAAATAAGGCACAAGATTGATAAGCGGTGTTTTAAAGCAACAACACTAAATACATGTTGACCCAAAACTGTTATTTTTTTTATTAATGTTGGTATTTTAGGAAAGTTATTGTTATTCATTGAATTTAGTTTCTTACTATGTTATATTTAGGACATTATACCTCGTATGTGTACATTTATGGCACAAGTTAGAAATTGATAAATACTTAAATATTGTTAGGATGATGTAATCAATCACATATTCATTCACATGAGCAATGTCGTGTGTATATCAAGCAGCTTTGACATGTTTTATAAAGTTGTCTTCATGATCAACATCACTATTTATGATACAATGGATTCAACAACAAAGCCAAAAGAGCCTTTTTTAAATGGCATTTTTATTATAAAAAGCCTTATAATTTCACTCTACCCAAAGTTTCACGTCAATATTTTTAATGCTGATATATTTTTCCCTTCAGTTACAACATCAGCGACATAACTAACACAAGGCATTA
Source organism: Bullina lineata (assembly GCA_039654405.1). Classification (NCBI taxonomy): domain Eukaryota; kingdom Metazoa; phylum Mollusca; class Gastropoda; family Bullinidae; genus Bullina; species Bullina lineata. The sequence continues at coordinate 21,758 of JBDFRD010084396.1, forward strand.
TATTGCCTTGAATGGGTGAATTCATACAAAGAATGAGTAAAAAAAGGAAATAAGAGAGGGGAAAGTGGTAGAGTGGCCATAAAGATAGGAGAAAAGAAACAATAGAAAAAAGAAATTAAGAGGGAATCATGTAATTTGTTTTTTTTTTTTTTTTGGTCTCTCTGCTACTATAATATGAATATGCATATATTCATTACTAGCCAATCATGAAAATCCCCCGTGTGTGTGCCAAAATAAGTTGGACAATTGATATTACACCAGACTTCTACAGAGATCAACGTGGCATAGTTTTCTGAACAGTATGAAGATAAGAAGAGAAAGTGGAAGAGGCAACATTAACTTTAATTTAATGACTGTAAGTTTGAAAGATAAGTCTTTAAAGCCTCAACATTGGCTAGTTACAAAATTGCCACAAATATAAATTAAGCCTCTCTGGGTTTCAAGCGCAGGAACTCTCACTTAAGTAGAAATGATGATGCTATTGAGTATCAAGCAGGTAAACCATCTTTCGAACGAGCACTGTGTTTAAAAGTAGGGCATGGTAGTAGTTGTTTCTTTCCATTTTTAAAAAGTTTTTTAGAAAGCTGATTCTTGGCCATGTGAAAGAGAGAGTATGACTTTGAAAGGGTCACAGTGCAAGTGAGTGAGTAGCAGTGATGTTTAGTAAGGCCAACAAATATTCTGATGGCAGCAGCCATGCTGTAACCGTCACCCCTAAATGATATTGTAGAGAATTTCAATATAGCCAACAAGAGCACTTTTACAAAGTTTTACAAGAAAAATGTAACGATTTCAATTTTGTTCTGCAATCTTGCAAAATATCCTGAACCCTTTTTAGTGCCAACAAAATAAATGAGTTTTATTTTTTAGAAAAATTGCTATCTTGTTGTTTTCTCATATTTCTGGTTTTGTGGATGATATGGAAGACAGATTTAATATTTGACTTTAAAATATTCATAAGTGATTAACAAAATTTACTTCAAACACAAATAATATATATATATGTCAAAGAAGCAGGTAAATTGTAGAATTGGACAACAATTCCAATAAAGTTAATTATGTTTTAAAATTAAAACTAGATGGTAAACATTTTACCATCTTTTTGCAAAACATTACTTTGGTCAGGAGAAGAAAATCTTACTGCAAAAGAATGCAATGACACAGATATAAAAAAGTTTGTTCGTGTATAAAAAGAGTTTCATACTTTGACATTAGACAATTAAAAGTTGAATGAAAAGCTTCATCATATTAGGATGGATGATTTGTCATTCATGCAAAGTAGCTATGCTGATGAAAACAAAACAAACAAAAAAACACCTTCTGAAATGAATTCTATTTCAAATGTTCTCTAAGTTTACCTTCCATGGCAACAAAGTATAGAATCTATAAATATATCAATAAAACAGCTTCAGAATAAAATTAAACATGACACTGAGTGGTGCAAACCACAAAACAAAGGAAGTAGCATACTGATCAGAGGTGCTCACTAACCAGTTTGACTCGATTTCTAAGCTGAACAATACAAATGAAGAAGGTAACATCCATTCACAGCGAACCTGTAAAAAGTTGTGATGTTATACAACAAAAGGTGTGTCTAACACACCAACGCCTGTAGAAACAGCTCCTTCATCAGTTCCTTCCACCTTGGTTCTTAGCATGTGCCCGCATTCATAGTTGACCAATTCAGAGGTGGGGGAACTGGAAATAAAGAACAAGAATAACACAAATAGTGTTCTACTGAACTTATATACATCAAACTAATCAATCAGAAATAATCCGATTGCAGGCCAATTTAGTAAAACAGTAACCAAACATCACAACCAGGTTCAAATCCTGTCTATGCAGGCCCCGGCTTGTGTTTTTTTGGAAAACAGCCCCTTGACTCCCAACTCAAGTGCAAAGAGAGTATTGCTGAAGACGTAAACCCGCAAATCAGATAAAGAATGTTTAGGGGGTAATCTATCTAGGTCTTATTTACACTATTATCATAAGCTCTGGTTCCAGTGACCATTTAAGTGTTGAAATAACTCAACATTTTTAACCTGATAAAGTGCAGGGTGCTTGTTTGCTCACTCAATAAGAGCATGTTATGAACACTGACCCACAAGTCATTTGTTCAAGCCTTGGGTGAAGAGTGTGTGAACTGAGTGCCTCACCAAAACAAAACAACAAAAACCACAGTATATTTGATAAAACAATACGTATACCCCACTGGCATATTTGACTAAACTCCAGTCTTGACCCAACAAGTTATTATTTCTCCTTTCGTAATAAATCAATGTGCCTTGTTAGGTGACAAATGAAAAATAATAAAAAAGTTTGATGTTAATAAAAAAATTAAGTTTACTTACCAGATGTAGACTCCAAAAATTCCAAGTTCACTGATAACATCAGTTAGCACAAATGGAACACCGCGTCTGACAAGGTAATTTTTCTGTTGCCATGGAAATATTCTTTGCATTAGTATATAAGAACTTCGCTCTTTGGAGTTTTCATTTTCTTTGAAGAAGTTGAATATGTCCTTGTTAAACAGATTGTTTCCTGTTGCAGAAAGGATGATGTTAGTGTGTTATCATAAACAAATACAACCAAAGAACGAAACAAATTTTATACCTCGAGCAATAAAATTATAAGAAATGGACACAAATAGGTTCCTACTTCCATATATTATGTGTGCATGCAATACAACATCTGTACTATAAAGGGCATGGCATGTCGCCTTAGGAACGCATCAAACTTAGAAACAATGGACCGAATAAGTAATTTGGCAAACCAGTTGAACCTGAACAACTTCCGTACATGTTGCTACATGATTTACTTATTCAATACTTATTGGCAAATTGAGGTTACATTTAATAGTTTGGGCATGTTTGTGCCATTTCCATTGGTTCTCACTCTGATTCACCATTTTGGTTGCTGGAGCAAGTCTTGAATCTCTAAAAATCTTGAAGAGATATCTATTCAGCTTTGCTGAAGATGTTACTAGTGATACTAGAATCAGAATTAATTAGGATTAATGTTTCTACTTAACCATGAATTTGTATTGAAAGTTCAAATCCATTGTGATCTGTTCATCGAACAACAGTCCATGCTGGTTGATAATAATATTGAAAAAATACTTTACAAAATTGCTTTCCTCCTCACCATCCAGGTGTGAAATGTTTGCCAGCACATTCTGCCAGGGAAGTAAACTTATGACAGGTCTTGATCTGATGTTTTCTGTCCCTGTGGCTCCTTAGGCTATAGAATAGCAGGAACCTTTTTTTTTTTTTAACTTATGTATACGCTCACACATAATACAAATACCTTCTCTTTCTCTTTTTGTCTCTGTCTGTCTGCCTGTCTGTCTGTCTCTGTCTGTCTCTGTCTGTCTGTCTGTCTGTCTGTCTGTCTGTCTGTCTGTCTGTCTGTCTGTCTGTCTCTCT
>JBDFRD010084397.1:0-13744 GCA_039654405.1 Bullina lineata
CTCTCTCTCTCTCTCTCTCTCTCTCTCTCTCTCTCTCTCTCTCTCTCTCTCTCTCTCTCTCTCTCTCTCTTCTGTCTATTGCTCTCTCATCCACTCATTTTTTCACACTTTCTTTCTTCATTTTAATTCTCTCTATCTCTCTCTTTCACACATAAGCACCATTCATCTGTGTAAAAAAAAAATTGTTACTAGTAATATAAATACTCATTTGTCTGTCGGTCCATCACATTCACATGTACACAGACAAATACTTACACACACGCGTGGGCATAACGGTAATTTTTTTTCTTCTTTTTTTTTTGTTTTTTTGTTTGTTTATTAGCAATACTCAACTATAACGCACTTATACAGTGAAGAAAAATACATCAACTTTTAAAGGTTTCACATTTTACTTTTCAGTGATTTAAATTGTCATAGAACAGCTTTACTATCAGCCTTTCAGAATATATTACCGCTTTCAATAAAAATGTTTTTTGGGGAGAGTGATGATGAGTCCATGGTGTTAGGCACTCTCCAGTCTGCCAGATCTTATGGCAGATTTTCATGAGGACGTCAGTCACAGCTTCAGCACCTCCATGCTTAATCAAATCAGCTCAGCTGGTATGTTGTCTGCCTCTACCGCTTTTCTGTTCATTGATTTTATCGCTGCCTTCACCTCATTTTTGTGTGATTGGACCATGTAAGCGACAGCCTTGGCGTTTACTTACATGGTCTGATCAGAATGGAAATTGGACGGGTGGATGTGCGTGTTTGTTTTTTTAAACAGATTTAAAGCCATTTTTATCAAGGTTTCAGATCTAAAATATTTGTGGTGTATGTGATGTTGACTCAGAGAGTGCATTCAAAATTTTGTGGCTGACGGAGTTTTTTTAATCTGCTGTCTTCATTTGAGGTTTGTAGAGAGATGATGTCTTACTTATTGTCCTGAATTCAATTTGTTCTCCTCTGAGGTGTTAACCATTTAAAACACTTTTATGGCAGATATTTCTATCAAAGCTTGAAGAAAATACTTTGAGCTGAGAAAAATATACCTACAATATGTGGAAGAACAACGTGTCCTAAGTACATAATACCACCTTTTACTGTATTCTTTTTCTTTTTTTTTTCAGGAAACATACACTTGATAAATTCCCTGTCATCAAAAGAGATATCAGTATGTCCAGTGCAGCACGCTGCGGGCGCATTGTTCTCCGCCATGTACAAGCAAGATCAGGTACTTCGAACATTTGTTTGTTGTTATTGGATTGGTAAAGTGTATTAAAAGATGCATGAGACCATGTAACTAAATGATTTAAATATTGTTTTTAGTAGCAGAAGAATATAGGAACACACGTGTTTGCTGTTCTTGTTGTTGATGGGAGCAATGCTGGATATATTATATATTTTAGTCATAGTGTTTTTCTCCTATTCTGTCTATGCCATGAATGGCCATTGTGATTTTGATATTGCTTACCAAATAATTAGTCCCATAATGATCAGCAAAAAATACAAAATGGAAAATGCCCCCCCCCCTTTTTTTTTTCCGACCCTTAAAAAACAGATTACAATTATGGAAAATGATATGAAATTCATATTTACTGCGATGTATTTCCAGGTGGGGGGCTACAGTGCTTCAAAGTTCAAGGAATAACTTCAAGGCGATCAGTACAGTTCAGACCTTCTACACAACTGCTCATGCGTCTTTCCTCATCCTCTGCTGGTGGCTCGGGAGATGGTGACAATGTGGGGAAGAATGGAGATGATGGCAAATCAAAAGACCTGGGAGCTTCCGGTGATAAAGGCGGCAGTGTGGATAAAGGAGGAAAGGGCGGAAAGAAGTCAAATCAGCTGTGTTGTCCCAAGTGTGGAGACCCATGTACACATGTAGAGACTTTTGTCTGTAAGTTATTTTATACACGTTTTAATCTTAAATTTCTCAAAGAAAACTTTTCTACTTTCCACATTAGGGCTCTTCTTTGAACCAGCATTTTTCTTTTTTTCTTTTCTTTTTTGTTGATTTGCATGATATTGATAAAGTAAAATTTCTTCAAGGCCTATGAGGCCCATTGAGCTGGAGCTTATCCCGATTTGGTAGTGTGAAACAGAACAGTTGATTTTAAGTCATCTCCTAGACAGGCCGCTGGTGTGTGGTAGGTTTACTTTGGCAGAATGTGCTGGTACGCAGTTCACACCTGGTCCTTCAATGCTTTATGATCTTATTTGGCCACCTCACTTCGCTTGATATTGTTACATCTAAATTAATTGTCCTGACTCAGCATTAATGCAACTCTTCTTATCAGTTTATCGGTTATTTCATGTTTATTTTCATCGCAGCATCCACGAGGTTCGTCAAATGTGAGAAATGCCACCACTTTTTCGTTGTCCTGTCAGAACAAGATTCAAAGAAAAGCTTCAAAGAGTACAGAGATGAAAAGATCAATCAAAAAAAGAAGTCACCTCCACCTCCAAGAAAGGTGATAAGTTTTTATGAATGTATTCCTGTTTTCTTGGCTTCAACACAATAAAAAATTTGATTTTTAACTTAAAGTTTAAAATGTGCAAATGAAGCTCACATTTTATTTATATTGTATTTTAAAGAGATCTTTAAAAAAACTTTTCAGATATATGCATTCTTGGATCACTTTGTTGTTGGGCAAGAACATGCCAAAAAGGTCCTGTCAGTGGCAGTATATAATCACTACAAGCGCATCTACCACAACCTCCCCTCATCAGGCGGCAGCGGTGGCCAGAAACAGGCTGAAATTGTTGTCTCTCAGGCAGGCGGGCAACATTATCCACACACATTATCTCCAAGAGGTACTGTAGAACGATTTCACTCAAAAATTTCTTGAAGTGCTTACATATTTCATTGTATAGCATGGAGTTGATACTGCAGTATGTGATGGATTACTGAAGATAAAATGAAGTACATTTTTTTAGTTCACCATATTCTGTTCTATTTTGTATTTGCCACAAAACAGAAGCATTGATCTATCTACTGCATTGTCCATTCTGAAGTTCTTTAACTAGTGTACCTTATTTGGTGTATATTTTTCTCTTTCTTATATAATATATATATATATTTCTGTTTTAAACTCATGATTGATTCTTTGTTTCTCCTCTTCTAGGTGTAATAATACTCTCATAGTTCATTTCTTCTTGTTCATATGGACTTTGAATATACAGTCATACATTCAGAGGCTTTCGCTTTCTCTTCTCTTTAGACACACTTCAGATTGCTGTAACAGGTCCCCTGGGACCCAACATGGTTGGACAAGGAAGCCAGTCTAATGCATTCGGTGCTGGAGAGGAGAGTAAGAAGTCTGACATTCTGGAGGCAGGAACTCATGAACTTACACTGGAAAAAAGCAACATTCTCATGCTTGGGCCGACTGGATCAGGTGAGACAATGCCTTGGATTCATTCTTCTAATATAGTTTTGGATGGATTGTTATCAATTCCAGAACATGCTCTCTTCATGTCTTGAACATACTGAAAGATGCCATACAACATTTAGTTTTTAACCCGTCTCCCCAAAGGAGCTCAATACTTTATTTATTTCTTAGTGATCAGCTGTCTTTCCAATTATCTATGTCATATTATGTAATTCTTTATTACTACTGGAAATGAAAAGATATTACTAACTGACAGTATCATACAGCTTTGTTCATTGATTAGTAGTAAGGAAAGTAAGGTACAATAAAAATCTGATCGTCTGTCAGACTCAAAAATAGCAAATAAGTCGCTGCTTTTACAGTTTATTTTTTTTTTCTTTTTTAATTAATTGAATTGTCCAAATTTCCTAGTTTCTTTTTGATATTAGGTATCTCTTATTGTGACATCAGCATATAGATAAGGAAATTAAGGGAAAAGAAAAAAGTATTTGTATTTTTAATTTTTTTTAAATTGCATTTATCTCTTTCATTTCAGGAAAAACGCTTCTAGCTCAAACTCTGGCTCGCTGCCTTGATGTTCCATTTGCCATCTGTGACTGCACAACCTTGACACAGGCTGGTTATGTTGGAGAAGACATTGAAAGCGTCATAGCTAAGCTTCTACAGGATGCAAACTACAACATTGAAAAGGCTCAGCAAGGTGAGAAAAGAATGCGAAATACATATTTTCACTCTTGACTGTTCATCTGTTCACGGGATAGTATAGATTTTTGATGAACATTTTCAGAGATGAATGGTCAGCTGCCAAAGATCCACACCAGTTTGTTATATTTTGTATAAGATCGCAAGAAAAACTTGTTTACTGTTGTTAATGTTTGCTCAGAGCTTCTTAGACAATGTTTTTGGGGTTTTTTTGCTACAAAATTTGAAGTTCCACTAAAAGTTGCATTATTACTTTTTGGCTGGAGAAAGGAACAAGTTTCTAGTATTAATATAAACTTTTTTCTGGGGTCTGCACTTCTGCCTCCTAGTCTGTTTGCAGGATAATGTGTGGGTTTTTGTTTGTAAATTGTTAGAAAAAGTTGCATGAGGATATTGATAAACTTATCAATGATTCTCAGGAAGGATTCGCCACATGCCAAAAACTGAATGTTGTTTTTTGTCTCAGTTTGACACTGGCATGATCTCTCTAATTTAATGACACAACATCTTTTGTAGAGCCTCATGAAAACATGGCATTTAGAAAAATGTGTACTTTAATATGTTCAAAGTAGAATTAATCAAATCCATGAGCGGTTAAGTTATTGCCATTCAAAAATGAATAAAGCTATCAGCACTGCACTATATCACTGAAAGGTTGAATTCATTGTTAGCAGTTGATGTTGGGAAGATGTTTTAATTTTTTCATGTGAGCTTTCCCTCTAACATGGGAAGTTTTTGTATGAATCATTCAGAAAGATCAACTTACATTGTTGTTGATATCATTATATGACGTAATATACTTTACATAATAAATATATTGGACATTTTTTTTTCGGAGAAATTTATGATTGAGATATGTGGATATTCAACCACAAGTAGTAAGCTCAAGTATTGGATTCTTCAGTTTATGTGTTTGTCAAGTATATTAATGTTTTTTTTTTTGTTCAGGAATTGTGTTTTTGGACGAAGTGGACAAGATTGGGTCTGTTCCTGGCATTCACCAGTTAAGAGATGTTGGTGGTGAGGGAGTACAGCAGGGAATGCTGAAAATGCTGGAAGGTACTATAGTTAGTGTACCTGAACGCAACTCACGCAAGCTGCGGGGTGAGACTGTACAAGTGGACACTACCAACATCCTTTTTGTGGCTTCAGGGGCTTTCAATGGACTGGATCGCATCATTAGTCGGAGGAAAAATGAAAAGGTTTGCAGAGGCTGTTGGTATTTCAGTGGTCATCAGTTATCTTTTTAAATTTGTGCTGTTTGTATGAGTGGAAATAATAGCGGGGAGGAAAGAACTTGAGCAGTGATGCATTTTCATTCTCTCCCATCGATATCAGTTAGTGCTCATAAATTAAACTAATTGTCAGCATCAGTACTTTATAAATTTATTCTCAATAATTTAAACAAATTTGCATTTCTCTCATTACAAATTATGCATTAAACCATAAATTGTGAGGACGTTCAATATTTTGTCAAGATAAGTAATAAAGTCAGCTTCCACCTGAAATGCACAATAAAAAAAGAAAAAAAAAGGTTCACAATGTTATTGTTATGAGATTAATTAATGAAGTAAAAGCTTCCCCAAAAGTGTTCACCGATGTTGATAATAACGTCATAAGTTTCAATTAATTGTTTCCTTAATGCCTACCCATCTTTTAAAATACTCCTACTGCTTTTTTTTTTTTTTAGTACCTTGGTTTTGGCACTTTGACTGTCCCCAACCAAGGCCGTCGTGCTGCCACAGAGGCTGACCAGAAAAGTCAACTAGAAAGTTCAAATGCTGTGCAAGATAATGAGGAGAAAGATGCTTTTCTAAGACAGGTAAATGCTTTGAAAATATGTCATGGTATCGATAGATGATATATATATATATATTTTTTTTAATAAAAATTAAAATGACAGGTAAATGCTTTGAAAATATGTCATGGTATCGATAGATGATATATATATATATATATTTTTTTTAATAAAAATTAAAATCTGACGTTTGCATTGTGGAAAGTCTTGTGAATTGACTTCTTGATGAAATTGGTTCAGTGAGTTTTTGCTAAATTATTGATCTTGTTGTCTCAATATATACCATCACTTTGATTGATGCAGTCAAAGTAAGTTGCTCAGGTTTTTAAAAAAAGTCTTTTATTATGTTCGAAGAAGCTTGTTTTTAAAAAAGGACATGCTTTAAAATATACTTGTTTGCATTATCTCTTATTTTTGTTTTATCTCTTTGCAAAGGTGGAGGCGAGAGACATGATTGAGTTTGGCATGATACCAGAGTTTGTCGGACGTTTGCCGGTGGTAGTTCCCTTCCACAGCCTCACTGAAGACATGTTGGTGAAAATACTGGTGGAGCCACGGAATGCTCTCATTCCCCAGTACCAAGCCTTGTTTGCTATGGATAAGGTCTGTTTTGCCTAAGTAACGAAATATATCATTTTAATTTGGAAGGTTTAGGATGTCACACAGTCCAGAATTGTATTTGAAAACAGTTAAAGGGAGATTTTTTTTTTTAAGTTCTTGTGGGTTTTTTTCAAGATTGAAATATATGTAATTTGTTTTTTTGTTTCTTTTGTTCTTTCACTAATTACTATAAAAATCAGCCTAAAACTGGTCGTTGTTCTGTGAGCAGTAGTTTCCAGGTGCCATTAATACAGATGTACGATGTTAGTAGATTACCTGTTGCTGGGTCATAGACTTATTAGAATAAAATGTGCAGTATATTTATAATGCTGATAGTGGAAATAACATCATATTGATGGTAAAAGTTACATTGGTTGCTTTTTAGATCAGTTAACAAGATAAAGAAAATAATGTGCAGAGAATTCATAAGACGTAAGTAAGCTTGACCCCAGCATCCAGAGTAGATTTATTTTGATCATTTTATTGTTTCTTGTGTGTTATCTGTTTGATCATGGTGTAACAAAATGTTCAAGATCTTTTTTCTTGAAAGTTTTTCAAAAATTTGTCATTATTGTTTGTGTCTGAACATCATTTGCATTTAACTTTTGTTCTGTTGTCTGGAACAGATCCATTTGGACGTCATGGATGACGCAAAGAGAGCCATATCTAAATTAGCCCTGGAGAGGAAAACTGGAGCACGTGGTCTCCGAGCTATTATGGTAATACGTACTTGATTGTATGAACTCTCAGGAGTTTGCTTGAATTTGCAACAATTTTTTTCAAGAATTTTGTATCTCATATGAAGCTGTACCAGAAACTCTTCCAGGAGTGATAATTCATAAATCCAAATTTTTCGTCTTTTCAAACATGAATAATAATATGATAATTTGAAAAGCAAAAAAAAAAAAAAAAGACTGTGTCCACAGATTTTAACCAGGACATTATTGTGTCTGTACATTGACCAAAAACTTTTCATTTATACCTATGATGACGCAGGCACTATATAATTTGTCATGTGTGAGACAGTTTGAGCTCAGGTATAAACATCTGCAAATTATGTATGGCTATATTATATCAATCTGTTGTTGCTCCTAGCCACGTTAACAAGAATTTCAAAGTGTTATAGTAATTCTTAAAGTCCAAGTTATTTGAGGAATTATTTTCATAACTATGATGACAAAACATTCTGGGACACCGGCTTCTGGCACAGCCTAATATATACATGTTTCCAATCTATATATTATGGTGGTGGCCGAAAATGTGGTCTCTTTTAATTGGATGGGGGAGGTGGGGTGTCAATATATTATTAAGTGCAAAGCTTTGTCACTAGTAACGTTTGTCCTGACATAAATAATAAATTACTTATTTCTTTCTCACTGTAGGAGTCCATTTTGCTGGATGCTATGTTTGAGGTGCCTGGATCAGACATCACGAATGTGATCATCAATGAGAAAGTCGTGAAGGGGGAGGAACCCGCAGTTTACATTAGGTCCCCACAACGAAAGAAAGAGGAATCTGAGACGGGGGAGGACTCTGGATGTGAAGAGGAAGAGGAGCTGAAAGTGAGTCAGTCCTGATCTACACTAAGTGGTGTGTGATAAACCAAGGTTCAGAGACAGCCAGCTTGCAGATGCAAAGGTACAGAGTGTAAAACAATCTCCAGGTTGGATTTTTAATAAATAAGGAAATATAAAATATGCTCAATATATCAGGAAGATAAATTCAAGTGTTTTTGGACTAGATGTACAAATTAATGTTTCGTGTATAGAGACATGGTGAAAAAAGGAGTGCTAAAAAAATGCAAAAGACATACAGCCGACATAGCAGCATATTATAAATTATATATTTAAAGGCGGCTAGTGAAGAACCAGCTTAGTTTTTTTTTTTTTGTGTGTGTGCTTGAGTAAGATTATGCTTACTTAGGCCCGTCGCACAATTTTAATTTGTAAATAACCAGTTTAAAATGGGGTTTTTTTTTTTTAAAGGGCGATAAAGTGAAAAACAGATCGTTTCAACATGAAACAAATGCTTAGCTGCAAAATCTTGACTGTATGTATTATTTCAAACGTATCTGTTTGAGCTCAGAAAGAAAAACATTTAAGAAAGTGAATTTTGTGTAAATAATTGGGTTCCGTGATGATGTCAGGAGAAGCAGTCTTGAAGAAGTCTTGTTTTCTTGTACATTTCTCTGACAGCGATGGTTGGAAAGTAAAAGGTGGAAGAAGTTTGAAAACTAAGCTGAGGCTAGACAGGGCAGAGAAATGTAGAAGTAAAAGTATTAGAGTATATAATGGGATATTTATGTGGATGGATCAATGGTTCATCTTATGGAAAAACAATTTATTTTGTTGTATTATACCTTTTTATGGTAGATTCATGTGATAATGATGTAAACCTCAATGATTTTGAGCCAGTTTTGTTGTATCCTCATTTTTTTAGGTGTTGGGAGTCATGAACTGGCTGATTTTCAAAACTAAAACATGAATTAAGAACAGTAAGAACATATTTTTTTGTAAACTAAGATCATTATCATTATCAGCCTTAATAATATGCACATTAGCCTTCAGATGAGCTAAAAAAGTAGCATAAAAAGTCATTGATTCTTGATTCTGACTCTTGTCCATTAGTATGGAACTCAATGAGAGAAGGAAAGGAAAAATGTTGTGATGTAAGGATCTATGGATTCTCTTTACCATTTCCTGTCTGAGCACTCCGAGTCCACTGCCTATGGAATTGCTGCGATAAGAGGCAATGCTCTGCCCATAAGAGTAATATGTAATTATCAGAACAATAAAGAGAGACCAAACGTATCCATGTTATTGTCATTCCAGGGAACTGGAGACATACAATTTAAAAAATTGAATCTATATGGGAAAGACAGGATTAAATAAACAACAAATTATGTGTTGGCATGCTACTGGAAAAAATAGGAAAAGAGGAGTAGCATCAACCTGAGATAAAGCACAGTGAACAAGAATGAGACCATCTGAAAATAAACTTATCAGTGAAGAATTCATCCAAACAATTAGAATCACATGAGCATATACGGTCAAATGGAAATGACAAAGCAAAGGACGCACAAAAATTGGCACATCAAGAAAAAATTGCAAGGATTCAGATACTGTCTCCTAAATGTGTAGAAGGAAAATGATGGTGTTTGTACCTGTAGAAGAAATGTCAGAATCTTGTGTCTCTGTGGTTTGTCAATTTTTACATGAAGTTTCTGAATTCAGCATGACTTCATTGACTTCAGCTTCATGGCAGCTCTCCTAAGTTATGACATGGATCTTTTTGATCAAACTAAAAAATTCAAACATCAAAAACAACACAATTTCCGACAAGAATTGAATTTAGATAACTTAGGAGTAGGAGAATTGTTATCGCTCCAAATGAGACATGATACAGTTCGTCATTGACACACAGTTAGTTGTGAGACTAAGAAGAGGTGTGGCACCAACGATATCCTTGCCATGTTAGTTCAAAATAGTTTTGTTCTCTGTGTTGCAATCAGTGATAGAATAGATGCACCCATCTCTGTCACAAGAATGCTTGGAATTTCTAAATTTGTTTTAAAAAAAAAACTTTTATGTCCGTATAAAAGTAAAACAGTTTTACAACCATAATCAAAATAACCACTGGCTTGATCCCCCTTTGGAATGAACCCTGATTTGCATATATGATTTTTCATGTTCAATTTCCTTTGGCTTTGGTTTGCTGTACAGTTCTGCACCAACCATTGAGTGGATGGTGCCTGATGGTTTGTACATGAAAATCTGTACGTATAGCATTTGTATTTGGTCAGTTCTTAGCTGAAAAGGTCAAGTAGTCACTACCATTCCATGCTATGAATAGAGGCTAACTTCTTGGGGTCTATATTATACCAAGGTCAAAATAAAATCATTGTTTTATTTATTCACTAGAACCTCCAGAGTACACACCTTTTTTTTTTTTTTTGTATATGTTTATTTCAATAAAACAAGGATTTTATCCACACGACTTTATATCCTGATTCATTTGTATAAAAATTCCACAAGACTAATAATTATTTTTTAAGGATTTTTTTTTGCATTATGTTTCCCTCTGTCCTTCAGTTTTCAATTGATATTGCCTTTTTTTATATTTTATTGTTACATGCACTAAACATGAGGCATTATTTTTATAAATCCCATGACGACTATTGCTAATAATATTACATTATCAGGAACCTTAGAACTTTTTAAATAATTTTTTTTATCAGCATTATAGTTAAAAAATTATAGACTTAAGAGTAATGAATTTAAAAATTGTGTGATTATGTCATACTTGAGACAGACTTCATTGATAGGTTCCAGGAGGTCTTTCAAATTTTCTTGTCACGTGACAATATTTTTGTTCAATTTGTACAGAATGGCAGTCATATTATATGGAATGTAGTTAGTCCTGATGTACAAAACCAGGAAGTGAATAATCAGGGTTGTTACATTATTTTATTCTGTATTGCATAAAAATATGATATAAGCCCAAAGCTGAAAAGATCATGGGAACAACCCACTTTTCATTTTTCATAATTCACTATGAATTTTTGTATGTTGTTCTTAAGCTCAAGATTCATATTTCTGGATGAACAAAAGAAAAAAATCAATTTCTGACAGCTTATTCATACCATCCATGAGCTCCTGAATGGATCATTATTAAGCTTTGGAGAAAGAGGCAAAAGCCTAAACGTAAATAATTTTTCGAAATGATTGAAATTAATTTTTTCTTGTTTTCTTCAAAAAAAGTTACACAAGAATGACTGGCAAAGAAAATCATGTATTATTTAGGATGATCACAAATAAATGCTTTGACAGAATCTGAAGGAGTTACAATCATGAATAATAGCATGTACAATGTATTATGAATATTCTCAATTTCAGACAGCAGTCTTACTCTTATAAAAGCAGTTGTCATCTTTTAAAAGTACTGTTCATATAATATAGTATTGCATAATATTCAGACAGGACTCACTTGAGTTGCTTGTTCCCTGAATAGTGGTCATATGTACAGTCGAACCTGCCTGAGACGGGGGGGGGGGAGTTTCCGTCTTGCGCAGGTTCCATCGGTGTCTTTGTTTAACGTTAGTTTTCCGCAGGTCCAATATCGCTGACGGATTAGGCAGGGTCAGTGCAGGGGGCCTTGTATAGAGGAGAGGGTGGGTGGGGGCTGCCATAGTCTTTAACAGATGCTGATTGGTTCTCCGTCGGCGATATCAGACCTGCAAGCATCTGGGACCGGAAAACCGACATTAAACAATCCAAAGAAGTCAGTGATTGGTTCTTCGGACGCAAGCCAAGGGAGCGACGACGGGATCATGGACCTGTTTTACTGTCGGTAAATATCAAAGGCTCATTTTCACTGGCCACAATGCTCTGGTTTTACATCACGTGGTATCGACACTCATGATAAGTCAAACTTAAATCGCATGCTTTGGTACCAAACTGCCTGCAGCCAAGCACAATTGCATAATTTTATGGCTCTGGCGGTCTAGCAGTGAGGGACACAAAGGGACTGTGGTCTTTCTCCCACGATTGTCTTCCACGGTCGGTAAAAAAGAAAGACTTTTCATCGTTCGGCACGTGTTTTAAAGGAGCCTTGGGCTAGTAAATTCTGTCTTGCACAGGTGATTTGCTCAGTTGGGAGAGCATTTTGCTTTCCGTTTCCACGTTGGACAGGTTTCCGTTTTATACAGGTCAAATACATACATGTATATATAGGAATTAATCACGGGGGGAAAAATAAGATTCCGTCTTGGTAGGTTCGACTGTATTATATAACATGTATGTCATTTTTATTCTCAATATGAAAGTACATGTAAAAGCTTGGGGTGGCAAGAACGTATGTGAATACCTTCTTATACAAGTACATGTACATGCTTTTCTCCATTGGAATTTTTTGTTTTTGATTGATACATAAGAACTCTGGGATTGGATAATCTGATGTGCACATGATTTGCTTCATATACCTTCTACAATGTATTGTCTTGATCAATTCATGTCTGACACAGAACTTGAATAATGTAGCATATTTTTGTCCTTCATCAGGAACAGATGTATGTGACTTCATTTGTAATTAAATGCCATGCATGAATAAATACTTTGACCTCGTGTTTTATGTGCACTTCAGTGTTCAAGATTTATTCTTTGTTTTTAGAATGAAGCAGTAATTCCGTCATAGGGGAATGTTTGACATAAATTTTGTCTTCAAACTAATCATACTGATCTCATAACCATAGAATTTTGTTTATTATTGGTGTCATGACTTGGAGATGAAGCCTATTTCTTGTAACAAAAATGTCATCAGACAGCTGGAGGTGTAAAACAGAGCATTGCCACAACCACCTTTAAGTTTCTCATGCTGGGGAAGGAATCGACGTGATCAGTAATAATGTTCTTATAGTAAGTCCATCAGTCCATCAAAAATGTTAAAAATCTGATATGTCATGATTAATGAATGTGAAGCAACCACTAGATTGCCCAACCCCACTTTAGAATTTTGATATGGAAGGTTATTTCAAAGCAGTTAGTTTGTCTTTTAAATGTTAAATCAGTTGAACCAGTTGGGACCAAAAAAAAATGTCAATATGCATGTAGCCTACTACATGTATATATATATTAAAATGTTCGCTTACAAAGATCTTACACATTCACGTCTCGGGGAAACAACGCATTTCAAAACAAAGACTGTTTAGCAAAGCTCTGTCATAAACATTTGGCAGTCTGGAGTCTTGATCTTCTTTGCTGAGCTGAGATTAGATGTTCAAGAATCGTTTTTGTCTGTTGTTGTTCATCATGAAAAGTGCCCAAAAGAAAGATATCAATCACAAAAAATGGGGCCTGAAATCTTTCTTGAAGCATTCAAATGAATTACATGGATTTTTTGCAATTTTTCACTGCAAAATCAATAATGATTTACAAACTTCTACACTGCAACGATTATTTTAATATAATGGCTTTTGTATTGACTACCTGAAAAGTAGAAATAAAATATAAAAAAGAATTGTGCTTTACTTTTGTAATGGTCACAGGACTAATGTCTCAGCTGCAAGACTGAAATGCCCATAAAAATAAAATGGTTATGAGTTTATTTAAAAAAAAACACAACAAATGAACAATACCCGATATTGATACATCTAGATATCTGAGGAGATTTGTTATGCAAATTTCATAATAAACCGTGAACACTGAAGTAATACATGTATTCAGAATGGAGAGCTTCTATGTAGTAGTATCGTTTGGACTACACTTCTATATTA
>JBDFRD010084508.1:0-13744 GCA_039654405.1 Bullina lineata
CCCCCCCCCCCCCCACACACACACACACAGATATCCAGTGGAGAAGACAGTGGTGCTTTGAGGTGACCAGGATGGATTATTCCAATCTGAGCAGAGCCCAGCTCAGCTTTGACTACTTGCACACAAACTCGTGAGTTGGTAGTTTTTAATTAAATTACAGTGTAAATTGGTTTCGAAGTCTGACTTCATTATCCTGCTATTGCTAATATGTTGTTAGGTAAGATATATAATACTCTTTTTTTTTTTTTTCCATCAATGTGTCCTCTTAATTTTCTAATTTCCATCGTTACTCTCCTTTAATAAAACATGAATTATGAACAATTTTAATGAATTCTCTTTGAAGTCTCTTACTTGGTGGTTGATTTTTCCCCCCTATATTTTTTTTCTCCCAGAACAACACATGAGTTTTTGTTTGGGGCCCTTGCTGAGTTGCTGGACAATGCTAGGTAAGTCACCTTAATTATTAAAGAAAAATGGGTGTAAAGTACACACATACACAATGCAATGTGTTATTGAGGAGGGTTTGTTTTTTTTAGCATTTTTGAAAGAAAAGTGAAATTCAGACTATCAGTATGTAAATTCCTTATGTTGGTTTTTCTTTTTTCAGAGATGCTTCAGCAACGAAGATGAACATATTCACAAGTAAGTTTTTTTATTTTTAAATTTTTAATGAATGGTAACATGTATTCACTTTGTGTAACCTTTTCAGTAAATAAATTTAATGTATTCTATTAGAAGTGCTGGACATGTTTTGTTGAAGAAATAAACTGACGTGACGTAGCAGGTAAAATGTAATATAATGTATCGTGCACTTTCTCTTGAAACTTGGTTTCTATCTGTCACAATGTAAATATTGCCTTTTGTTTCATTCTGGTCTCCAGTGCCCAAGCAGTCACTTCGTGGTGGTTTCATTCTTTGCTTCCTAGATGATGGCGAAGGCATGGACCCAGGTATACTTTCCCAATCAAATATTTCTTTGTTATAGAAGAAAATGGTTTTCTAGTTGATCATTTTGACTGTAAATGAAAGAATCCTGAACCCGAATAGGAATGATATTCAGCACCTGAACATTCTTCTCTTAAGACATGTATTTTTTTTATTGATGATAGTTGACAAAAACTGTCATCTCAAAAAATTGCTTTAATATGGATGAGTTAGCACATGTCTTTCAACCACTGTATTTTTTTTTAAATGTTATTTGGTCAGTTGCAAAAAAAAAAAAAAAAGACTTAAATGTCTTGCAGATGTATAACACAACACTAATTTTGAACTTATGTGTAGTTTTTTAAATTTCAATTTCATTATGAAAGATATAAGAAAAATGCAGATTGTGATAAATAAATAAGCTGTAAACAAAAATGTTTGCCACAAGATATTTTTGAGAATTCAATAAGTTGAGTACTATGGTTCCTGAGGAGTCTGTCTTTGATCACCTTTGGCAAGACTGATTTCAGGTTTTGAAAATGTTGAAAAGCAAAGACAAGTATTTTTGTTGTTGGTACTTTTATTGCTTATTTATTTACATCACATTGTTCCTTTCTTTTGTAGTGGAGACAGCTAGCATAGTGACCTTTGGAAAGTCTACTAAGAAATCTGATGATCTTCACCAGATTGGCATGTATGGCAATGGACTTAAATCGTAAGTACTGTTGCCATCAGTATAATTTTTTAACGAGAGAGGCATGTCTCAATCGTGCTAATTAACTTTTGTTTGTCTCTGAAGTGATCTTCAGTCATAACTCCTTATTCATTTGTAGTACTCATAGTTGTGGAACCATTATTTTACTGATATATTTTGCATTGCTTTTGCAGACATTAAATACAATGAGGATTTTTCTTGTCTTTTCCAGTGGTTCAATGCGAATTGGTAACGACCTTCTACTATTTACAAAGAAAGGTGAGGCAAAGTCATGCCTGTTCTTGTCACGAACATTTCACGAGGAAGAGAACATAGACGAAGTCATCGTCCCTCTGCCATCTTTTGAAGCTGGGTCTAGGAAGCCTCTAGTTACCGATGCAAAGTCCAAAGAAAAGGTGAGATGCTGGGAATGTGCTGAGTATGTTTGTGTGTGTTATGTTAGCATTGACGTTTTATGACAGAAATGTTAATTTTAAATATCTTTGAGTAGATTCGAGAAAAATGAACTTACACACATATGTAAATTTGCCCATGCCCAGTATTTTAATGTATTGACATGAAAAGTGAATCTGTTAGTCAGCTGCTGAGTGTCTTCATATGTTTAGCTTGTTTTGACTATATTATAAAGTTGGAACATAGGTCCACGATTTGGAAAACATTCATCTGTCATTTCATCCCATTTTTTCATAAGGGGAGTTTTAAAAAACTACCTGGTTCAGACAAATATTCTGATCAGTGTGTTTGTTCATGTGATATAGTCTAAATAGAAAAACTTCAGTTTTAATTTTACTTTTATTTGACTCTCAGTTTTTTTAGTATCCTTCATCATTTCATTTAAAATGGGTTTGGTGTGTGTGTGGGGGAGCTGGGTTTAATACCAGTTGTGTAGAAAGACCCACAAGTATATATTTAATGTTTATATGTCCTGTATCTCTTTCTTCTCAGCACAAACTGGAAATGGAGCTGATTTTACGCTACTCCCCCTTCAATACTGAGGAGGATTTTTTTGCCCAATTCGATCGGCTGGAAGGCATGTCTGGCACCCTGGTCATGGTCTACAACCTCAAGCTGTTGGACTCGGGTGACACGGAGCTGGATGTGACCTCTGACTCTAGTGATATTATACTGGCCAACCCTAGCTCACACGACTTTGATTCAGATGAAGGGTTAGTGTGCAATAAAGGAAGTGTGAAGAAGTAACTGTTTTTCTATTGGAAAAGGGGAGGTGGGAGGATGTTGAAATATATGTTATAATGATGTACTTTAAAAATATAATTAATTGAAGTTGTAATTGCACATTATATTTTACATTTTCACTTATGACTTATGTAATGTTGTTTTCACTTTTTTATCATTTTTTTTTTTTTTTAGTCCTGAGTGGCCATGAGTTTTTGTTGTTGTTGATAAGACAGCTTCTAAAATATGACACTTGAGTTTTCCTAAAATGAAAAAAAAAAGTGAAAATGTGCTTATGATCAGTAACTTCCTTTTATGTTTTAGTACTTCAGTTCAGTTTTCCATTGTACTCTATTTTTGCGCCACCTTCTTTACTTCACCCCAGGTCTTTCCCAATGCCTTCACTCCTTCTTCACTTGAACGCGTCCTGCTCTTTTTGGGTCATTCAATCTTCCTTCTTCCCTGTGGATTCCACTCTAGGGCTTGATGGGTGATATTATCCGCTGGCTTCCTTTGCATATGACCAACCCTTCTCCACTTTCTTCAGGCTATCTCCTGGGTGATAGGGTCTGGGTCATTCTTTCCTATTTTTCAGTACTTACAGGAACAAAATATCTGAATCTTCATTTTCTCCACCACCTATCCCCAAACAGTCTGATGCCAGAGAGGAAATCATTTCGAGCCTATGCAGCCATTCTCTACATGGACCCTCGCATGAGGATCTACATCCAGAATAAGAAGGTGCGCACCAAGAGACTTGCTTGTTCCCTATACAAGTCGAAGATGTACAAGTACTCTTCTAATCGCTTCAAGACTCGAGCTGAGAACGAGGCTAAGAGAGCGATAGATGAAGCACTTAGCGCAGAAAACAAAGCCAGGGAAGCGGAGAGTAAAGCCAAGTAAGTTTTTCTCCATTCTTTTCCAATCAGAGAATTCTCTGGAATAATTTAACAGTCAGTTATGCTTTTTGAAATGTTACCATTCCTGCTTGTTATTTTAATTAGTGGGAAGACTAAGATGATAATGTCTTTTATTTTTAGACATTTTGCATGTTAGAAAATTGGAAAGAATGTTAGTTAACAAAATCAAAAACTCAGTTTATGCATAAGACAGCATCCACTAAGAAAGAAATAATAATGAGTGAAACACAAACAAAATACAGCAGATACTTCTGGTTCCAAAAGTGTTATTTTTGATGTTATGAAATAAAGGCCTATATAAATGGGCATAAATTATAAAATGCTCATATGCACACATAATTATATTATACTTTTTGCACTATAAGGACAGCTTTGTTGGTCTTAAGATGCAGTTACCTGTTCATTCACTGCACCTTTGGCTCTGATTAGTATGTAGCACCCACTTATATTATACAAGGTTGTTCATGCAAGCACATGCTCTCTCAGCTTTTGCTGTGGTTGAATATTTAGGCATTGCTCATTGTATGACCTCCTGTCTGGTTATTGTGATACAAAACAGATTATGCTGCTCAGCTTGAATATTTAAATCCCCATATCCACTCCCCCATTGGGTAAATGTGCCAGTGTTTCTCTAAATGTTCAAGTAAAATGCCAAAGATGCTTTCATTTTTCATGTTTTAGGGGAACTGACTCTGTTTTTCTCACATTCCTTGTGGAAGTACCTTTAGTGTTCTTCACCTTAATGGTATACAATTTTTTTTGTTATGTTTCTGATGTAATTCACAACAAATTAATTGCTGTTACTTGGTTTGTTCTGAATTTCTAGTTTCTGCAGCACATTTCCACTGCTCCCATGTTGTGCTTAAGTTTTACTGTAATTACTGAAATAACATGTAAACATTTCATCGTTATTCTCAGGAATTTGGAAAACAAGACAGGATCCTCAACAAATAAAGAGCAAAGGGTAGGTTAATTCTCCCTGTTGGCACTAGTTACATAATACTTTTATGGCAGTGTTTTTTTTATTAGCTTTGTTCTGTGTAACACAATGGAAAATTAGTGCCAGCTCAACGGTCACAGCTATGTAGTGTAAAGGGGCTTCACATTTTATTGACTAGGCAATAATTGATGAAAATATTTTGACACTTCTGTCTTTAAAAGGTAGTACAGGAAAAAGACAAATAGTGATTGTATCTGCATTGGAAAGACTTGTCAGTAAAATGTGAAGTTACTTTATGCTTGTAACTTTATTTGTCTGTCCCTTAATTTTGGCTTTCAATTTTCACAGGAGCTCCTTATATTCATCACAAAAAAATAGATTTAGTTCAAGGTTGTGTTTTAATTTCTGAACACTGTTTAAAATTGGAAAAAAAATTGGCTTCCTCTTTAAAGTTTCTAACAACTGAAGTGTATGTGTTCCCGTCTGTGACTATATTTTGATGAATTTTAAACCATTTATATTTAAATTTTCAATTCAAAATATTGCATCTAATTTTGTTGCATATGGATTACTAAGATGTATGTTGTTTGTCACATGAAATGTTCTAAATTTCACAAGTTTTAAAAATAGAGAACGACTGTTTTGCATTATATGGGGCTGACATTACTATAATGATGAAAAAAGGCATGTAGCCTTCATGTCTACAGAGGCAAAATAATACAAACATTTGCCGTGAGACATGATGAGAGAGCAGTCTCAGTTCTTTCTTTATCTTACTCTTGTACTTGTTTTCAGGCTACTCTGAGAAAAGCTCAAAATTATGCAGCAGAATGTAGAGGCACCGCTCAGGTCAAAAGGCAGCTTGCAGAAAGGAAAACAAAGTAAGTAATGTTGGTATGATTACAAAGTAGCTATTAAGTTTTGTCCAGCAGATTCCATCAAGTTGTGTAAAGTTTATTTCATGAAGGAAAATAATATTTCTGTAATTTTAGTTCATTAATTTTTTGCCACAATACATTTAAGTACAAATTATCGAATTAAGTGTCTTTGGGAGAAGCTACATGGGTCTGTGAAGTTGCTCAGGATGACAAAACAATTAGTCCTTGACACATCTCCTACTGTGAAGGCATACAAGAAGAAGAAGATAGGAAGTTGTTTATTATATTTTGCAGAGTATTATACTTATAGTGTTTCTGCACTGCCTTACCCTGTGCCTTTTCCTTCTTTTTTTTTTCTTCATACTCTTTTTAATCTTCTGTTGTTGCCTGTTTACTCTATGTGCTCTTTCATCTCTGTATCTATTACTTTTGTGTATCCACTGTAGAAGACAAGAATGGTTCCAGTTGGGGTTGTTACTTTGGGACATGTTGCATTTGTCATGTAACTAATTTTTTCTGCAAGTTTTTGCTCTGCTCATCTTGATCATTTCCAGTATTTAGCACAAAATGACATTGTTTCAATATACGTGTTGCCTGTTCCAGGTCTTTGAAAGAGCCCAAAACCCTGAATTTAATTTTTGGCTTGAATCTCGAAAACCGATGTCATGATGGTGTGTTTGTGTACAACTGTAGTCGACTCATCAAAATGTACGAGAAA
Organism: Bullina lineata; assembly: GCA_039654405.1. Taxonomy (NCBI): domain Eukaryota; kingdom Metazoa; phylum Mollusca; class Gastropoda; family Bullinidae; genus Bullina; species Bullina lineata. The sequence continues at coordinate 6,272 of JBDFRD010084508.1, forward strand.
GTGGGACCACAGACGGAAGGAGGAGTGTAAGCCAGTGTCTTCAGTTTCTATTGTTTTATCTTTCCTGTATCCTGTTTCTCTTTCACTCTATGCCTTTGTGAAGTTTTGTATCTTGTGTGTCTGTCTCGGTATCTCTTTCTTTCTTTCTGTGTATGTCTTCCCGTCATTTCTCCCTCTCTCTTTCTTTCTCTCACTTGCTCTCTCATTCTTCCTTTTTGTTTTAATGATTGTCTGTTTCTCACACCTGATTTTCCTTTGTTGACTGTCTTGAGTTATCATCATTGAACTCTCAAAAGTGTTACATGTTTAATTTAAATGTCAACTTCTTTCTTTATGACCTGCATTCTTTGTTTAATTAATTTAAGTGCTATACTTACATTTGAACATATATTTTTTTTCTATTCTTCAGGTTCTGCAGTGGTGTTGTAGGTAAGTATGGACAAATGAGGAAAAGGAAAATAATATGAATAAGAAATCTGCTTAAACGCCCCCTTTTTTTTAAAACATAATAATAACAAGAACTCCACAGCTTGAGTATATTTAAATTATTTATATTACTGAGATATAAATCATAAATTAATTATTAATTACAATGTATTTATTTAAACTGTTGGTAAACCCACAGTATAAGTACTGTTGCTAGTGGCTCTCACGTGGGATGCATGGCTATATACAAAAAAATGATTGTCTCGCTGAACCAAAATCTAAAAAAAAAACCTTTCTGGTTGTCTTTCACCATGTTCTCTCATTCTCAGGCATTGTGGACGTTCCTTATTTAGTGCTAGAGCCCACACACAACAAGCAAGACTTTGCAGATTCTAAAGAATATCGGCACCTCATGCGGGCGATGGGGGAACATATGGTGCAATACTGGAAGGATGTGGGCATTGGTAAGAGCTGATATTGATAGCAATAACTTGTTGGGCTTAAGCAAATGCTTTAATAGAGTGACAAATGAAAATAATAGTTATGATAATCATAGATACTATTGATAATAATGGTGATGTTTATCGTGAGAGCAATTGACAAAACAATTGAAAATTTTTTCGGAATGATCATCTCAGGTTTTTTTTTGTTTAACTTAAGCTTTTTGTGTTAAAAAAATGGATGCTGCTAAAAAAAACTGAAAAGATGTCTGATTTCATGGCTCATGACTAGAAAATACTTATTTCCCAAGTGGCAACTACATTTCAAGAACATATGAAAATGAACAAGGTCTTTTCATGCATCTTATGTCCAAAAGACATTTTCAACATTTGTGCATTATACATGAAATGTATTTTAACTTGATTTAATTTCATTTTAATTTTTCTTTCAGCACAACAAGGCATTACTAAATTTTGGTATGTTTATTTACTCAAGATTACATGATAATCTTTTTTACAGTGAGAAAGCTTTTTATGAGATTTAAGGTAATGAAATAAGAATTTCATCTAGAATACTGTTTAAAATTTCACATTTTCATGATCCAAAGACAGCAATACCTAAAACATCGTTTTAAAAAGTTTTTGATGGAAATAATGAGGATTTGTTGATCCTTGGGCAATTTTTTTTGCAAAAATATTCATTTCAAGTCATACGGGTTCACATTAGATGATGTAAAAAACATTTCTTTTTAACAAGTTCCTATAGGATAATTGTTTTGTTTTTCTTCCAGGGAAAACTTTGGGTACGTCAGTTCCAACTGGAAAGACCCACCCTCGGAAGACATAAAGTTTATAAGGAAAAGAGCAATGCAACTCAGTGTTACCCTTCAGTGCGGTGAGTGCAGCAAAATTGCTGTCTACACCTTCTTACTTTAAATAGTTTCTCTGTGGCTTTCATGTCCTCTTGATTAAATTGTTTTGTTGAGTTTTTTTTTTTTTTTTTTTTTTTTTTTTTCAAGCCGAATTTCAACTGTATTCGTTCATTTCTCTTCACAGGTTTTAGATTGCAAATATTTTAAGTATTCTGGTCTGTAACAAAATCTTATTCAGGTGCAGAAATGGCTGAATCAAAACGGTTGAAATGTTACCTTATTTTTTGTTCAGTTTTCTTTTTGCGTTAATTGCTCCTATTTTGATACTAGGATGTTATATCAATTAAATATCGAGGTCAAAATTGAAGTATTTAATACGTAAAAAAAAAAAGTTGACAAAACTGTTCATAAAATTAAGGGCAAATATTTTAAGGACAAGTCAAATTGACTTTCTCATCTGTCCAAGGAAGTCTCAGGCCATTTTGATCCTCCTCATAAGCATTCGTAATGGCTAGCTAAAAGAGAGTCAACACTTTCACGCCCGAGATGGTGTTTTTTTTGTTTGTTTGTTTGTTGGTTTTTTTTGGGGGGTGGGGCGGGATATGCTTAATTTTGGAACACAGAAAGACATCCTGGGCGAAGCCGGGTGCCCAACTAGTGGCTAGCTAAAAGAGAGAGAGAGAATTTACAGATCTGAGACAGATGACTAGATGACTTTTTTTCTCATTGATTTGCATCTCATGTTAACGCTTGTAATCTCTGTGTCCGCAGACATGTGTCTTAAGTGGCGGATGATCCCCTTCACATCCACCAACATAGGGAAGGAGTTCCCAGATCACTGGGTCTGCACCATGAACTCCGACCAGCAGCACAATAAGTAAGGCTGGCATGTGGGACGGATGGGCTAAAGAAGTGGGGGGAAAAGTACAGTCAAACTCGGATATAACAGTTCTGACGGGACCGGTAGTTTTTCCCTGTTATAAGCGAGTCCTGTTATTTCTATTATCAAGAGAAACTTCCAGTACTATTGCAACTTCAGTTTACTACATGAACCTGTCACATATGGACATTTTATTTGATTTCAAAACTGAAGAAAGAAAGGGTAGTGGATTGGAACATGAGGAAATCAGTGAAGAAATAGAAATATATTTTAAACCAAAGAAGGAATATTGTTGTTTTTAACCAGCCAGAGGTTATTGTATCGTAAAATGTATCTTCACAATTACCTTTACTGACTTCTTGTCTCTTTACTTTTTTTTTTTTCTTTTTTTTTTTTTTTTTTAAATCTACATAAAACCAACAACAGCAATATTTTGATGAGGATTAAATGATATTCTTTGAAATTAAAAAAATTGAATTGTGTATTTCATTCTATTTATTCATTTTTACTCCTTTCCTAATTCCTGTCAATTGACACTGAAGTATTAAAGACATATTACTGGATATACCTTTGAGTTTTAAACTATATTCCCCCCAAAAATGAGTGATAATAGTTTACACATTAGCTGTAAGCAAGACCTTAAAACAGGTACCTCTGTGTACCTCAACTCTCCCTTACTTCATTGACATGTCATGGTGGTCTCTTCACAGATGCTCCTCCGCAGAGCAGAAGCTGAACATTCCAGAAGGGGTCCTCAAAAAGGAAATTAAAACTCAGGAGCAAAAGAAAAAAGATCTAGAAGAGGTTCGAGTTTTCTTGGTTTTGAAGAGCCGTGCTTTGTTTTCATTACTTTATCTACTTTTAAGTTATTGCGGCTTTATTCTTAGTTTCTTAGTTTTAGAAATTAGTAAAGTTATTCATAATTAAGTACCATTTCAGTATGTTTGCAAACTTTGGAGGAGTCATAGTTAGAATTCAAGGACTTTTTAATGAAGACTTTTTTATTTCTTTTTGTTTTGTTTTTTTAAAACAACCACTTATTTTAGGTGTACATAAATAAGCTTTTGTGTATTATTAGGGCATAGATTTATGTGATTTCATTCTGGTTGGTTCTGTAATTGAACGTCAAATATGATTTTGTTTTTGTTTTTTTTTTCTCTACAGGAAATTTTACGAAAGACAGAAATGTTAGAAAAGTTACAGGTAAAGCTTCTTCTTTCAGTTATATCATCAGTGTCTTCTTGCTCACATTGTTAATGAAATTTAGTGTCTTTAAGTCTGCACTTAAAAAGTTGGTGGTTTTTATGGTTAAATATTTAGGCTATCTTTCTGCCTGTCTGTCTCTTTCTGTATACATCCCTCTCCTTCCCTTTCTTTCCACTCTGTCTGATTTATTTGTGTGTAAATGTGACAAAAACAGACTGGTTTATTTGTGTGTAAGTGTGAGAGAAACAGAGAGAGAGAGTGAGGGAAAAGGGGTAGAAAAGAATTTGTTCGTATTCATTTAGCATGTGTCTTTGATACACCTGTCGTATTTTCAGAAAATGAAAGTGGTCCAGTCTAGCAAGGAGGCAGTAGTGGTTCTAAACAGAGAGGAGAAGATGGAACCAAGGCCAAATCTCAGTCGGGTAAGAGTTGCTGTGAACGACTGACGGCTAAACAGTAGTAGTGTTCTGTAAAATGTGTAAAACTAAGATAATGAAATATCACAATAATATTTCTCATAATGTAATATTTACCAATAAAAGAAAAAAAATGGTAACTGCGGGTGTTAAACAACTACTAATGCTGGTGTAGGTTAAGTTGTATAAGTTCAATGAATATTCATTATTTCATTAAATATTATCAAATTCATATCGCATCAGATATTTTGTTCATATGACAAACTTTCTTTAACAATAAACATCACCTCTCATTACCCTCAATGCAAGGACAAAATCAACTTGTATCCACAGAAGGCTAAAGGTCGGTCCCCATCTCCAGTACAGAAGCGATCCCCGTCTCCAGAACCCCGCTCTAGATCTTCGTCCACTCAGGCAACAGCAAACAAAGTTGTGAAGAAGAGCCGCCGCAGTCCATCCCCGTCTCCCCCAGCCCGCGGCAGACCAAACAAACCCTCAGCTCAGGCCACAGTGAAACCAGTAGTCAAAGCCAAGAGAAGAAGCCCCAGTCCACCCCCACCCCGTAGGGCAGCTGTAGCAGCCAAAGCCAAGGTGAGAACTGTGAGAAATGTAGAGTAAGGATGGACAAAGAACAGACATGCTAACTTTACGAGTTTGCCATCAGAAATTACAGGGAGCCGTCAGAAATTACGGTTTACGGGCAGTTACGGCGAAGATGTGTGCTTTTAAATCTCATTGCTGTTGCGTTCTTCGTTCTCTGGTGTTATCCTTGTACACGGTAAAATTACTCTTTTGGGTCCCCATACTGCGAGTTCAGTTTGTGATTATTCCAAGCCTCAAATGGGGTTGGCATGTCTGAAAGAAGCAACAAATGTACCAGTTTTTATGATTTCTGAAAAACTTAGGCGGGTGTATTTTATTGTATTTTAAAACTTATCGCGCAAGACCTGTCATTGCTAGATTTATAAAATGTGTGCGTGGCTTTGATAGAAGGGGAAGGATATTTTACAGCAATATTTTGTACTCAGTGCTAGTATAGATATTAATGTTTTATTTGCCTCCTAGGCCGACCTGTTTGAAGTTTTTTCATACATCAACTCTTGGGAATGGACAATAGTGAAAGTACCGAGAACTTCCTTAGTTACTTTGCTCTTGATCAATTCATAGCCTAGTGAGAGTTCATTTTTTTAAACTGTTTATGACATTTTATTGCTTTTTTTAATCAACATTTTTTTTGTAAATGTGTGACATACTCGATGAGAAAATTGCCAGGGATTTATTACTGTCATTGAATCACACCATTAAAGGGATGTAACTGAGTAATGCCATGTGGATTTCCACTGTATTGTCTTTGTTGTCTCCCTTAGACCATTACACCATGTAAGATTTTTTTGGTTTTTTCCTAGATTTGTGCACACTTCTTCAGGATTTGCATATCCTCCTGTGGTTTTAAATTCAAGTATCTACAAATGACCATACAGATACATACAAAACTTTGAACTTCTGAATGACATTATCATTCTCAGCAAAGGCATCATCCTGGCTGGGCTGAAAGATTAATTCTTTGAGTACCAATAGGTTCCTATATTTAAAGAATTGAGGAGTGTAATATGACATGGATTTTCTAAAACAGCACTTATTTTCAAATACACTGGTAACTTATGTGTGTTAATAGCTACTTTGACTCTAAGCAGGATTTATATTGAATCACTGTAAATAAAAATTAAGGGTGTCACATTAACAAACTGTTATAAATCAGTAAAACATCTGGTACAGTACCCAAAGAGTGAAATGTTTCATTTTTGAAACTTATTGTTAATGCTTTTATGCTTTTTTTTGTTTTTTCATTTTTTTCTATTTCTCCCCCGCCCAGTCTCAGGCTGATGCCAAGGCATCTGCAAAGCTCAAGTCCAAGAAACGTCCACAGAAGTCAGCAGAATCGTCCGAGGAAGAAGAGGAGGATGAGGAAGAAGAAACGGAGAAGCCTGCGAGGAGGGGGCCAAAATCAGAACCTAAGAAACGAGTTCAGAAACCAGCTGAGTCTTCAGAAGACGAGGAGGAAGAGGAGGAGATGAAGGAGACGCCTAACAGGAGGGGCAGGAGTCAGAACAACCAAGAACAGGCGGAGGTCAAGGATTTGAAGAGAACGAGAGCTAAAGAAACGGTGAGAGACTGAATTAATGTGCCAGGCTTATCCTAGTATTTTTTTTTTCTTTTGCCAAGTCAGATTGTGTAGACACGTGCATTTATCTTTTTTTCTTGTTTGTTTTTTTTTTAAGCATTCTTTTGTTCTAAAACCATGAAAAGGTTTCTTTTTGTGGGTTTTTTTTTTACATAGAAATGACAGTAATTGTGTCATTGAATTTGTAACCTGCTCTTGTTCAGAAAGAAAATGAAAGCATACGACCTCACTTTTCTTATTTGACACACTTGATTCACATTATTTAGGAACAGAGAAAGAACTGCATCACAGTTCAAGCAGAAAAGCAAAATATTGTGGCACTTTGTTTTAGTTGTTTTTGTCAGAACTTTGTAGCTGTCGAAGTCAGTCCAATATTCTTGAGATTGTACCGCAAAAGTGCTCTGATCTCATCAGCAATGCCATACACACCTTAAATTCCCAACATGTCTTCAGGCGATTTGTAGCGTGATGGCCTAACAGTTAGGGTATTGAACTCCTAATCCAAGGCTCCGGGGTTTGAATCCGGGAGGTAACCGTCTTGTGTCCTTGGGAAAGACACTTACAGTACTTAAACCGTTTTTCCTCTCCCCACCCAGGTGCAAATTGGGTACTGGCAGATTCTGCTGGAGAAGTAAACCTACAACAGGCTAGCATCCTGTCTAGGAGATGAAGTTTTAATAGCATCTGTTCTGCTTCATGCTACCTAAACCAAGATAAGCTGCGGCTCTATGGACCTCATGGCCTTAAAGAAACTTTACTTTACTTTTTTTTACTTCAGGCGATTGAATATCCAGAGATCCCTGTGAAGAAACATCGTGTGTCCCACCTGAACGCAGACACGGGTGCTGAAAAGAAGGCCAAGCCTTCTGAAGGAAGTGTGGCCACTGATTCAGACACTTCCAATTCTCGGGCTTCTCGGAGCCGTGTGGCCAAGGGGAATAATCTCAAGTCAGAGGTAATGTGTTTGTTTTTTAATCAATTTCTTCTTCTTCTTCTTCTTCTTCTTCTTCTTCTTCTTCTTCTTCTTCTTCTTCTTCTTCTTCTTCTTCTT
>JBDFRD010084619.1:0-13737 GCA_039654405.1 Bullina lineata
CTCTCTCTCTCTCTCTCTCTCTCTCTCTCTCTCTCTCTCTCTCTCTCTCTCTCTCTCTCTCTCTCTCTCTCACCCCAACCTCTTCCAATCCCCCAAAATACACACATACACCTTATTTCCTAGTGCTGATAAGGGCACACGTGGTATTGCGATAATTAGATTCTATTTGTTGGTTCAATTCCCGCCCAAACTGCTTCTGTGTTGCACACGTTGATGTGTAGCCTTCGCTGACACCCCCTCGGCCTCCCGCAGTATCGAATATTTTTTTAGTACACGTGAGTGAACGGCTTAGATGTACTTATTTATTACGCATTGAAATGCATTGGCTTAATTCATACCATTCCTCTCTTTCCCAACAAGAGTCACCCACACCCCAGCAGCCTGTTTAGGGGGAGCATTCTGTCTATGGTTTGATCTTATTATCATATGTTCTGCTTCACGTTATTACATGTAATACATGTAACACCGGGATAAGCTGGAGCATACCAAAGAGAAAAAAAACAGAGTACACCTGGAGTCGAACGGTCAAAGCAGAAATTAGAATCTCCCGCGTGCACTCGCACTTTTCTGGCTCTGGCTATCTTGCAAACCCATACACCGAAAGGTAGAGTTGGGGACAGATAAAGTAAGTAAGTAAGCTATCTTGCAAATGAGCCTAATTTTGCCCGTCTGACTTTTCGCTGCAGCCCTATTTTGACGCATGTTCCCTTCCTGCACCTTTCAAGCGAACTTCGATTTGTCAGACATGTGTAACTTGACATTTGCACATTTTTCAGTAGGCCTATCTGGTGGGTAACTACTGAAGGTGTGGAGAGCAAGTAAAGTGTCAGTCAAGACAAAAATCAGACTCTTCAAGTCTAATGTGAAACCGGTCATGATGTATGGATGCGAAACATGTACAACCACAAAAAGCATCCTTCAGAAGATTCAGACATTTGTGAACAGTTGGCTGAGGAAAATTTTCAAGGTCAAATGGGACGATAAGATCAGGAATGAAGAAATATGGAAAAGAGCAGGGAAGGCACCCATAGAAGAAGAGCTAGGAAAACACAGATGGAGATGGATTGGCCATACATGTACTTTACGGAAATCGCCAAGTAGCATCACCAGACAGGCACTGCAGTGGGACCCCCAAGGAACCCAAAAATAGGGAAGGCCAAGGGAAACTTGGAGAAGATGTGTAGAGAAAGACATGGAAGGAACAGAACAAACATGGTCAGAACTGGCAAAATAAAGTGGAAATCCCTTGTGTGTGGCCTATACCCTGATAAGGGTGAGGGGCAATGATAATGATCTGGTGGGTACATCAATAAAAAATACATGAAAGCCTTTGTCTATTTAATCTTAGCTCAGTTTTAAAACCAAGCTTTGTAGATGATTAGTGCACGTGTTCTTGTCAACCTGCATACACAGTGTTTTTGTCACAGATCTTGTTCAAAATGATACCCAAAAAGATGTTGTGTATTCTTTATCACATGACATTTGTATTTAGATAGAACGAATTGGACAAAGATATGTTTCCCATACAGATCGAGGCCTACCACCACTGACTACTTTTACGCTCCAATTATTACTTTTCTTTCTCTTTTGCTCCTATTGGTTGCCCCTTCGAGACCAGCATTGCCGAGTATTGGTTTACTTAGCAATTGTATTACCGGTACTCGAATTTGATGGGCTAATTTTAATTTTACACGTTTAAATGAATCTGAATCTGATATTTCCGTGAAGCAATTTTTCATGACGAACATGATAGGCGACATATCGTTATTATGTTGCATTCAATTGTTAAACAGCTTGAGCAGCACAAAAATATTGTGGTCGTTGACGGCCAATCGAAATTATTTACAAAAGATCAACCAAAAACAACGAATCGCAGTTAATTGCAAAATGCATGTAATTAGTTTTGTGATGAGGAAGGGATGTTAATAAGTTTAAGTTTTACAGTAACATTCTGTTTCGCTGGATTGTTCGGACATTTGTCAGTATTTTCCGCGGATCATTTTGCTTGACGCATGCGTACATGAACTTCCCCACATGTTTTGTGTTATGGCTCATAGTTCCCTGTTTTCGACAAGTGATTGTTTACCGAAACCGAACACGCTGGTTTCGCCAGTTGACTCTACGTAAACTTCTGCTCTGGTAATTGTATCGTTCTACTTTCAACTGCACGTTCTACTTGCAGCAAGTCTAATTAAAAGCCAGAGCTAGTTCATTGTACTACAATAATAATTGAGTTGCGGCACCCGTGCCATCGGTCGTGAGTCGTGAGTGAGTAAAGTGAAGAAAAAAAGCCGCCTTATCGTTGCTTGCGTTTTCATTCACAAAGAAAGTCTAGGTCTAGATATATCTAGATTCAGGTGTTGTATATTTCGGAATTGCCGATTCTCCTAAAGTGTTGGTGAAAAAATATGCTGTACCAGATCTAGAGCTAAGACGAGTCTGATGTAAAAAAATTGAACGTTTTAGAAATGATTTTTGATTTCATTTTTATCAAAGAATTGAAGAGGAGAGGCTGAGGGCGTCACGCACTGTCAGTCACTAGAATCTACACTACAAACTACAGGATTTAAAGTCTAGTCTGTGACAGACACTCAGACTGTCGGGTCAATTAAGACCCCTGAAAAATATAATTAAATATAAATAAATAAACATGCATTGGGTTGGCAGCTATCTTCTATTGTGAGTGTGCCATGGAAGTAGATTCTACTAGTCTAGATCTATTATAGTTCTGTGTCACTCGGCCTGGACCTAAGAAAATGCGGCTAAATTAATTGAATGAGCATGAAACTACAAAACACAAATATATCTATTTTGCCTGAACATTTTGAAGCATATAAAAAAAAGCAGATCAGAAACTGCATTTTAATAACAGTGGTAATACATCATCATTATTATGATATTAGTGGTGAATCAGAAATTTGAAATGGAAATGTTATCAGCTGCGCATTTGAAGCATATAGCCGTTTAATGTTGTGCCTGAGGTAAACAACTAACGTCATCTATATCGATTAACAATCTCTCAGGGTTACAACCTCTATTTGAAGTTGAAGACAGTAATTTTCCATGACAGAGGTTGAGCTTTGAAGCCAGTATTTTGGCCTCCAGTGCTTCTCTGTTGGGACAGTGCGGGCCACGATACTTGCCGCCTGTGCTTCCTCGTATTCTTATGGAAAGCCAACATACTGGCCCAGCACAATTCCAGGGATAACCCTGGACAATAGAGGGGCCACTATCATGGCTTCCGGTCAATGAAAAGTACAATATCTGTGTCCGGTCACTATGTCGGCCTGCACTGCTAATCGGAAGTGAGATGGGCTTAAATATAGGCTAATATGTCATGGACAAATTAATTAATTCATTTGCTGTCCTTGGTCCCTCCTGGGACAGAGGCCGCCAACAAGAGCTCTCTGACAGAAACACTGTCAGTCGCCCTGCTTTTGTTCTAGGGTTAGGCCGTAGCCATGGTGGAAAGCAAAGCCCCGTTCTCTCTGCCCCCTCCCCTTCCCCCACCCCTGTTTGTTCCCTTAGACCTATTTGCGTTGATGCTTTCGGCCTATCTGATCTCATCGCTCGAAGCATGCCCATTCAGCTCCATCCCCTACCTGCGTCTTGAACCAATCATAATTGGCTAGATCTACGCTTTGTTGTTGTGCCCCGCCCCGATTCTCAGACGGACACCTTCAACATGCTTGACTGTGCAGTGAAACAGTTGGACTTATTAAGCTCACAACTTCCGTTTCACCACTCACACGGGACCAGGGTTAAGAACATCTGTTCATGATGCACAATGATGAGAGACCCGGTTTCCATTTTTTAAAACTTCTTTGAACGTATTTGCCAAGTAACAAGTTTTCAGACATAACTGCAGTTTTGTTCTGCTACTTTTTAGAATTGATTTTTGCTTGCACTCATTTGGAAGTTGAATGAACCATTTTAGTGGTTGCCATTTCCTTTTTATATTATAGTAAGTAGGTCTAACAGCACGTGAGTAACATCATCAGTTCATCATCTCCTACACTTTAACCGGGCTTGCCATGTAAATTCATGATGTCACTACCCTTGTCATCAGGGTGAAAAGACACCAGTTTTGCCTTGCACAGAACGGTCGAGAATTACTTTTTTATTTTTAGATATCTACGGAGTCATGTTTACATTTAGTCCTGCCGAGTATTACGCTTCAAAACTTTTTGGCGAAATATTTGTGTGAAGATAAGTTTCCGACAAATTTCATGCTTGTTTGTTAAATTTTCTTAGGTCCAGACTGATATGGCCTTCTTCTAACCACACATGATTGGTCATTGATCAATAATTTTTTGAGACTTGTGAACAAATATTTATGTGAGCTGGTGAGTGCCAAACTACAAAACCCAATTCCAAAAAGCATCCTTTATTATAGTTTCCAATGATTACTTGTTAAGTACAGTCCAAATCTAGATTGAATATATAGCAAATGCATTTTGATTTTAAATCTGTATATTTTTTTCTGGATTAGATTTTTAAGAAGAACAAAGTGAAAAAAATGTCGGAGGAAACCAACACAACGAAGGTTGAATCTGGTGACTTGAAACCGCTCATCTCTGGATCAGCATCAAACACTACTTCAACAACACCTCAGACTCAAAGTTCTGGAGGAGCCACAGCTAAGTCAAGCTCTCAAAGCCTTGTAAGTAATCTGATATACTATATTTATGTGCGTGTCCTTGACTTGTTAATATTTTTTAATTCTCAGTCATTTTTGTTTCTGAAACCAATCTTTTATTAAAAAAAACCCAGTTTCATTTAAAATAGTCCAGGTTTTTTTAAACTTCAGTTCATGTGGTTTAGTTTGACTTTAAAAAACTGTGTTGTGAGTGGGTGGCTATAAACGTTTCCGTTTTGTCTGTGTTTTTTTTTTTTTACCTGAATTCATATGCTTTCTCAGCCCCTTGAATTCACTAAATTAAAAAGTTTGCCTTCAGCTGGAAGTTGTCATGAAAAATATTCTTTGATGCAATATTTTTTTCTCTGATTCCAGCATAATTTTAAGGAGGAAGCCTTATAAGAAATATAATAATGTATGTTACCTGTTTCATTATGTATAAATTATTGTTGCTCTGTCTGTCTCCAGAAACCAAATTACTCTCTGAAATTTACTCTTGCTGGACACACTAAAGCCCTATCCTCAGTAAAATTCAGCCCTAATGGAGAGTGGCTGGCTAGTTCTTGTGAGTATATACTCTATGATGAGTTAGTGAGATGTCATTTATTGCAATGTTTGGGCCATTATTGTTGTTTTGATCTGTACAGTAAAGCGTAGAAAAGTGCAGTACATCATACCTTAAAAGATGAGGAGGAAAAAGGGGATTATGGACTAATTTTTTTTAATGGGATAATTTTTCAGCCTACATTGTAAGATTGGTTCAGAATGCTTTCTTATTTTTATGTTCTTCCTGTCATGTTAAAAAAAATACTTTTAATTATTTCAGCTGCTGACAAGCTTATTAAAATTTGGGGCGCTTATGATGGCAAGTTTGAAAAGACAATTTCTGGACACAAACTGGTATGCCATTGTCCTTTTGTATTTTATGAAATTTATGTTTTGATTTTGGGAAAAGATAAGTACAAATACAGAGTCCCATTCTCAGAACGGTTATTACAGGTAAATAACTGAATGCCATAGACTGATCATTTAAACATCTCCTGCCATAGACTGATCATTTAAACATCTTGTGCCATAGACTGATCATTTAAACATTTCCTGCCATAGACTGATCATTTAAACACCTTGTGCCATAGACTGATCATTTAAACATTTCCTGCCATAGACTGATCATTTAAACATCTCTTTAGTGTTTTTTTTAATAGGAGCAATGAACACTCAGGTTGTTTTAAAGCTTCTTAGTGACAGAAAGATGTACTCCTGTGTAATATTTGAGATGTAAAATGTTTTCCCATCAAATGAAAAAATAAAGCATTGCATTGTCATCGCTTGGGGATTTTTTTCTAGCAGCGCGATTGATGGAAATAGTGCTCTCCTTTTTAAATCAGGAAATTAAATTTCTATGCACTAAAATAATGCCTTGACTGAATTTTATCATGTAATCGGATTAATTTAGGTTTTTTGAGCCTGCATACCAAACTGCTTCAATATATAGGCCGACATCGTATTTCCTTAGATGATGGGTTACAGGCCTTGAAAATGCAGAGAATTTTTCCGCAAGGGTTCCCATGGCTGTCCCAGATTATTCTTTATTTGCTTATATATTCACATGTTTGAGAAAGCAAAGAGATGTATTTTATTGTTTCTTTTGCAACAGGGTTTGAGTGATGTAGCATGGTCAACTGACAGCAAGCTATTGGTCAGTGCTTCTGATGACAAGACACTAAAGATTTGGGACTTTGCAACAGTATGTATTGAGAATAAGTTTTGTACTTGTGTGAGGTTCTTCTTTATTGACTCTCTCTCTTTTTCTTCTCATTTATTCCTGGTTTCTAAATTTATGATGATCTGAGTTAACTATTTGTTTATGTATTTTTTTTAACTGGAATGAAAAGCTGTTGGTTTCTTAATTTTAAACAAACGTTTGCAGCAATTGTCATATTGTTTGTTTTTTTTTGTCTAAAATTTCAATATCACTTGTGCACATTCTGATAAAGTTTGGAATACTCATAATTTTAGTGTTGTTGTTCACAATAGCTTTTGCACATCTTTGACTACTTTTCTTCAGATATTGGCAAAGGATTTACATTGGTTCTTTTCTTGCTGACCTAAATTGTCCGGCAGTTTTTTTAAAATTTGGAAACTACGTTTCTGTTGATGACCTAACAGTACCTTTGTGTAAATCAATGAGATGGTTAGGATGCAAAAAAAAGACTCTTAAACCAGTTATTAATGTAAACTGACTGAATATTATTTCTCGCTCGTTTTTTACAGCTGTTTTTTTTTTTTAAAACTTGTTGGTTCAGTAATAATATTTTTGCTCTTCCATCCACAAGGGCAAGTGCTTGAAGACCTTAAAAGGACACAGTAATTACGTATTCTGCTGTAACTTCAACCCACAGTCTAATCTCATTGTCTCGGGTTCGGTGAGTTGAATAATGAACAACTAATGGATATTGGGTATTGAATGATTGATTGATTAGAACATTCGTTCTGCTTTCCCTTTGTGCTTCTTTTTTTTTTTTATCTTAGTGTGATTGACAGCATGAGTAGAAGTTGAAGCAACAGTTGATGTTTTTACAAAAACCTTACTGAAGATTAAAAAATGTCAGAAATCATTGTAATTGGGTTATGTAATCAAACCTTAAACTAGCCCTACTAAAGTTGAGTTCCTTCAAGGCCTATGAGTCCTATAGAGCTGACGCTCATCCCGGTATCAATAGTGTGAAGCAAAACATATCATATTTACATTTCTTTGCTTGGATGCTATTTTTTTTTGTCATTGCTAGCTGACATACTGTATCTTTCATAGATTTAGGGATGTTGAGTAGTAAAATTCCTTCAAGGCCTATGAGGCCCATAGAGCCAGTGTTTATCCTGGTTTCAGTTTTGTGAAGGGGAACAGATGATTTTTACATGATCTCCTAGGTCTGTCGTAGGTTTGTTTGGGGAAGTCTGGATGGTTATATTTCTGTTTTGTCAAGTAATTGGGGAAATGCCTGTGAAGGGTGTTGGAGTTGATCAATCAGGGCAATAACGTTGTGTGTTGGATAAAGCATTTTATGTGAGTACAAAGCAATGAAGGTATGTTATAAAAGAATGAAACTTTTGTTTCATGCCAGATGGTTGTAGGTAACAGATTACCAGTTATTTACTTTTGTATTCTTTTCCTGTTGTAGTTTGACGAAAGTGTTCGGATATGGGACGTGAAGACAGGAAAATGTTTGAAAACGTTACCAGCCCACTCAGACCCAGTCACAGCTGTGAGTGAGATAGTTAAAAAAAAAAGTGAAAAACTAAGTCATGTTCAGGAATGCTTCAGACTGAATAATAAGTATTGTTATGAAAATAAGATTGCTGGCTTGACTGTAGAAGGTATAGTCCACTTAATTTCATTTAGCATACTTCTAGCTTATTAAAAATGCACATATTTTTGTTTATTTCTTAAAGGAGACACTATATATGTATTTATTAATTAAAAATTTAGATGCGGTAGTAAAGTTTTTTTTGTTACTTATTTACGGTTCAGTTAAAAGAAAACTATAATGAAAAAGAAATTGTTCCATGAATTAAAAGCGTTAAAGTTATCAGCCTCAAAGTGAGGTTTGCCTCTATGTGAAAATGTTATAATTTCAAATCAATGGTACTTAACATGTTTTCATTGCCCAAAATAGCTTAGCTTTTATCAAACTAATCCCTTTCACACCTTAGGTCCATTTCAACCGTGATGGGTCTCTTATAGTCTCCAGTAGTTATGATGGTCTATGGTAAGTGTTGTCACTGTAAAATAAAATGGAATTTACTGTGAAGAGTTATTTTGTGTAATGTAATACATTGTTATATTTTGCTTTTCCCCTGAATTGCTGGTTAAGAAAAAAACAAACTATAATTCTTGTAAATTCTGTTTTTTAATTTTCTCAAATATTCAAATGAAATTGGAAATACTTTGGTTCAGTCATTTCTGGGCTTTTAATTGTTTTAAAATTATTCTTGTTTAATTTATCCTCTGCTTATGAATCTTTTGTTCTTTAACCCCTACTGTGCTGTCTGCCTCTCATCCTCTTCTATAGGCAAACTGATTTCCTGCCCCCATAATAAGAAAGTTCATTTGTTTGTGTTAAAGCTTTTGGTGCTGTTCTTTCATTTGAAGCTGACATCCTTTTTATTTTCTCTTTTAGCCGAATCTGGGACACAGCGTCAGGACAGTGCCTGAAAACTCTCATAGGTTTGTTTAAGTTTGTTTCTTATACTCTAGGAAATTAGTGGAGTATAGAAGGTTACAGAAAAATCATTTCAGCTTTTGTGATTATCCCAAATCCTGAATGAGTATTGAAATGCCTTTAAATTATTTTTGCAGCATGACAAAGTCATTGAGATAGATAAGTGAGTAAGATAAAGTTAAAAAACCCGTCATGAGCCATTGTAACATAAAAAAATTATAATGCTTACATTTTTCACAATAAGAAAAATTGGTTCTGGTAATTTCTTATCGCAATATTTTTTGAATGGGCTATTGTGTTGCAGTCAAGTTGTATGGATACAATCTTTGTTACCCAAACCACTTTGAAATTCCTTCATTTGTTAATCCAGTTGGAATTTAAGGCTACTATATGCAAAGATGTTAATTTTTATTGGACCAATTCCTCACAGATGATGATAATCCTCCTGTGTCGTTTGTCAAGTTTTCCCCTAATGGCAAGTACATCCTGGCTGCCACCTTAGACAAGTAAGTTTTGTTAGAAGGAGAGAAAGAGAGACCGGGGGGGTTATGGTCAAGGACTGACTTTGTTTATATGCGTGTGTATTTCTCTTAAAGATGAAATTCGACAGACATGCCGACTTTGCGGGTTTGCTCTAAGAAATTGCGGGGAGCGGTCAGAAATTATGGTTTATGGGCAACTACGGCCAAATTACACCAAGGACGCAATATCCGGCAGAACGAGAATCGACCAACATTTGCATTCTTCGTTCTCTGGCATTATCCTTGTATGCTGTAAAATACTCTTTTGGATCGTCATTTTACTGCAAGTTCAGCTCGTGATTACTGCAAGCCTCAAATGGGGTTGACATGTTTGATTCTATCTGATCTTTTTTATTTTTTAAATCTTTTTTTTTTTACAGTATTTCTTTCTTAACAGTCTCACTTTTCTTATCCCTGATCTTATTTCAGGGTCCGTACGCGAGTCTTGAAATCTTGAAAAAGTCTTGAAAATCAGATGGCTCATTTAAGACTTGAAAAAGTCTGGAAAAATGGCCATTTTTTTTTACTAGAGCCGTCAGAGGTCTTGAAAAAGTCTTGAATTTTGCGTAATCGCCGTTATGGGCGCTTGGAGTGGCGCTCTGACAGTCATGAAAAAAATCGGCAAAGCTGCGCGCTGTTCGCTGTTGACGAAACCAAATCGCGCTCCCGGTTGACAGGTTTCTTTCGTGTGCTTTGTACTAATTTTTCTTCAGGTTCTGCAGAATGCTGATTTAGTGTAAATGTAACTGACATGTATGTGTGTCAGTTCTCAGTTGTTACGCGCTGCAAATAGTTTCCTGTGGTGGTCTTGAATTTTTTTTTTGCAGTCTTGAAAAAGTCTTGAATTTTGTCTTTTCATGTTTGTATTAACCCTGTATTTGTTCTTATCCCCTTCAAACTTGAGCGATTTTCTTTGACTTTGAATGTAAAATTATTTTTTTTATAGTATTTCTGCATGCCTTAAGCTATTATTCAGGCATATAGCTGTCAGACAAACAGTAGAAGCATGCAACTTCTCATTATATTCTATTTTTTTACATTTTGTTTTTCTTTCTCTGCAGCACATTGAAGTTGTGGGATTATTCTAAAGGAAAGGTAAGACAAAAGTCTCAAGATTTACGTCTGAGGATTTTTCTTAGTACTTTCCCTCATTCATGTCAGGTCTATTTGCAATTTATTCAAATTGTGAAAATCGGAAGTACAGGAGTATAAAACAAAAGTAATGAATGTTATTTCTCTTTGATGCGCGAATAGATTTTAAGTTGCTAACAGTTGATGCTAAAGGAACATTTGGGTATCAGAGAAGTTACTAGTCCTTCCTTTCTTTTCCTCTGTTCCTTTTTCATAAAAAAAGAATGCAGAACCTTTTCATGAATATTTATAACTTGATGATATGAGTGTTCTCCTATTCTGTCCTCAGTGCTTGAAGACTTACCAGGGCCATAAAAACGAAAAGTACTGTGTGTTTGCCAATTTTTCAGTCACCGGTGGAAAGGTTTGTTTCAGAAAGTTTAGATATGCAATATTTTTAAAAAGCGGATTACGTAGACTTACTGCACTTTTGTTTGTTAGCACATGATGCATTTCCAAGATTACTTCAAAATAAAACTTTTTGAGACTCTTGGAGAGAAATACCAGCATTTCAAACTCTGGTGACCAGAATTAGAATGTGAATGAAAATTTGATAACCAGATATTTAAATTGTCTTGTATTTGTAGTTGCAGTATTACTTCCTTTACAGAAACAATGGATCTGAATGATTATGATTGTTTTTGTTGCTGTTCTTTTAGACTCTTATATTGAATTATATTTAAGGAGCAGCAACAGAAAAAGAACATTTTTACCCAAATGTATGAAACTTACCACACTGTTAGTCCACATCAATTTTCTCTTGGAACTATGTTAAACTGTGCATGTGCTTCTTTCCTTCCAGTGGATTGTGTCTGGTTCAGAAGACAACATGGTCTATATATGGAACCTCCAGACCAAAGATGTTGTGCAGAAACTGGCGGGTCATACAGGTCAGTCATGTGTTGGAAAAAAAAGAACATTTTAAGTTTGCTAGCACCACTTCTCTGGTACTGCACTAAAGTAGAATTGTGACTACAAATGGTTGCCAGACTTTGCTACCTCTTCAGAAGACTTTAATGCAGTTTATGACTAAGCATGTCAGGCATTATATTATCAATAGGTTTTTCAATTTCCTTGTCCTTATGTTGGTTGCATGTGGGTAATACGAACATGATTTATGAAAGAAAGCACAGCATAATATCTGAATTAGTGTTATTAAACGCTTTGAGCTATGATGCAACAGGACATGATCCTTCGTGTTTAAGAAGAAAATTGTGTTTCCTCATGCAGCACTTAAAAACTAAGTTGTCCATTTTGGGATGTTTAAACATGTCGTGTGTGCAGGTTTGTAATAAATGAGTAGAACTACTTTACTTAGTGCCTTCCATGTCCTAGTGCTCTGACGAGGACGCCTCGGTTGCCTCTCTTATCCTTGCTGTGAGATTTCTCCAGCGTTTTCGATTTTGGGCCATGAGTTTCAGGTGTTCTAGGTCACTTGTATTCTTTAGTTTTAGCGGGGTTGGCAGGCGAGAAAGGTCTTTGTTCAGGATTGTTGGTAGAGTTGTGACTGATCTTCCTCTGAACTTATCACCTGTTTCTCAGTAATAGAAGCTACCTGAAACTGATAATTGTACTTGCTAAAGATCCGTTGTGCGATTCTCATGCAGCTTGGGTAGCATTGTTGTTTACCCCTGAAGGCAGTTGTGTCGAGCACTGGTTTGTCTTTGTGTTTTTGTGAGATACCTTTTTTGATTGTATTTGCCACTTTGTATTTTTCAGCTTCCATTCAGCCTTTATCTAATTATTGCATCTAGATTTATATCAACGTCATTATGTCTGTTGTGATAGACTTCTCTGGCGTTTGTCCTTCTACTTTTTACTTCTCTGGTCTGAGATGTTAAAGAACATCTGACTTGTCGCGACATGACTGGCACACAAAGGAAAGGCCGTTATTTACGTTTCATTGACAGGCATTGCTGTCACGACAGTGTGTCAAGGGGTTAACAGAACGCGGTAATTCATCTCTCGATTGTGTACCTAACTCTAGGTATAGGATTATACTGATATTATATCATGCTTATTGTTATGTTTGTGTGGACATACACTAGTTGAGTGAATAGCAATGATTCTTTTTATTTATGTTTAAAAGAATACACAAAACATGAACTGACGCATCGGCGTGACTTAAGTTTAATTGATTGGCAGTATTTAAAGCGATCTTGTCAACTTATAAAAAACTACACTGGAAGTCTGCGGTATAAAATTATAAGTTAAAAAAACAAATCTTTAGTCGTATTTTGAAACATTGCCATGCAATTAAGAGAGACAGACAGACAAACAGAGAGAGAAGGGGGAGAGAAAGAGATATTTGCAAACGAAGGATGCGAAAAGACTAAATAGATGAACACACACACACACAAAAAAAGAAATTAAAAACTCCATTCTGTAATCCAGCATTTTATTTCTGACGAAATGTATTTGGAATGTGAAATGTATTTGGAATGTGAAATGTATTTGACTGAATGTTCACAATTTTGATGGAGTCGTTTCAGAGGTGAGAACTTCACCCGTTCACTCCCAGATATCTGTCGCTGAATCCTAGCGAAACATCTTTAATGAAATAGTCAGAAAAACTTGATTATAAAAACTATTTTAGAAAACGTTTTGTTTATTTTAGAATGGAAAAGAAGTGGGTGTTATGTGAATTAATATTAACCCTTTCACTGCCAGCTGTCTGTAGCAGAATGGTAGACAGTGAGAAGAACTTGACTTGAAAAAGCCTATTTCAGATGTTTCTTTTTGTTCATTATAGTGGGAAAAAAGTGGGGTTGTGTTAATTAATATGAAAGACTAAAATTATGGTCCAGCGAATTAACACCACAAACGCTGGCAATTAGCAAATATTACTTTCTGTCGATCTGTGAATTTGGCAGTGATAGGGTTAAAGACTAAAATTAAGATAAGAAAAGGAGCACCAATAATGTTGGCATCTTGATCTAGTTAAATATTGTTTTCCACAACTAGATCTAGTTAAATATTGTTTTCCACAACTAGATCTCGCTAAATATTGTTTTTCACTACTAGATCTCGCTAAATATTGTTTTTCACAACAAGATCTCGCTAAATATTGTTTTTCACAACTAGATCTAGTTAAATATTGTTTTCCACAACAAGATCTAGCTAAATATTGTTTTCCACAACAAGATCTAGCTAAATATTGTTTTTCACAACTAGATCTAGTTAAATATTGTTTTCCACAACAAGATCTAGCTAAATATTGTTTTCC
>JBDFRD010084730.1:0-13733 GCA_039654405.1 Bullina lineata
GGGGGCTGAATATTTAGCTCAAGAGATCAAGCGTTTGATTGCTTCAGTCAGAGAGACTTTTCCTGATTCAAGTAAAAAATGAGACGCTGGTGTCTTCAATTGCATCATGTTCAACTGTACATGACTTACTGAAAATAAGAACCTATATAATAATGTGTATGAATTATTGAATATTTCTTGACAAGCTCTTATTTGGTAAAAGATACTAAAAAGATACTGGTTCAAAGCAGGCTCACTCATTATTTGTTTAATATTTATTTATACTAATATGTTCATGCTTTTGAATTCATAACAACAATTTTACTGCTGATACATAATAAAAGTGAATGACAAATTAACTTGCCAATGATTGCCATGGTTCAAAAAACATTTTTACTAAAATTCATTTGAGTACTTTAAAGAAAATTATTGAGCATTATTAGCTTTTTGTAAGCAAATATTATTATTATTATTATCATCATTACTGTTATTATTCTAGGTTATCACCCTATTATCATCAGCACTGGTTGTGTGGGCAGTGTACAAGTATCAAAGAGATTTGAAGGACGCATGCTCTGCACTTCTTGGTAAGACAAGAAAAAATATTGGACTGATATCAAATATCACTTTCTTTCAAGATATTGCAGAAGTAGGCCTATATTTTTGTCTCTTATAAGAAAGAGATACTTTATACATTTATATATATTTTTTTTAATCTGAGCATTACAGACAAGAAACTACACTGATGGAACTCACAATTTACTAATGCACTTTAAAAATGTAAACGATGTTCTTAAATATTCTTTTAAGTTGATTGGAAAAGGTTGAACTGACAACTGTAATGTAGGTCCTTCATTTCCAAGGAAGGAGTCCATCAGTATCTGTAAAAGAGCTAGCAAAACAACGAAACACGCTGTGGTCAGTTCACTGAGGTTGGTCAAATTCCTGGTAGGGCGCCTTGTTCTGTTAAATTGTTGTAAATTCCAAGTGGGCACTTGTGACTTTTTAGCAGAACAAAAAATTGTTTCATTTAGAATGTTGTAAGTTCCCAAACTAGAATAAGCTGTCTACAAATTATTTAAACAATCATGTAATGGTGTACACAACATAAAACTGTGTTTAAAATCCTGATTTGGAAGTTGGTAGTAACGCGAAAAGAAAAGTAATTATTTTTTTGCTTCACTTGTAATATTTTTTTCCCAAATCTTATTACTTTTTAACAGAACAGTAATGATAATCAAGGTAGAAGAGTGATTTTAAGGTAAAAAAAAAGGCGACAACTATAGAGAAATAATTCACTCCCCACTGAACTTCAAGACTAGCTTTATTTTTTTCTTGCATGTACTTAAGAAAAAGTTAATGAATTCCCCTAGTATATATGCATGAAATTATTTTGCTCTTTACACAAACTAAATGGTATTTTAATTTCTCTATTTGAAATTAGGATAAAAGTTTAATTTCAGAATTGTTGTGCCTGAGTTGAGTATCCTACTTCCACTTGTTCTTGTGCATGTAATATTTTTCTTCTTTATTTTAAGGAGAAGAGTGACATCATTCCTCAGAATTAAATATTGTATGATTGTTTCCTTATGACTTGGCACTCTATGTTACACCTGTCATACTTTTATTTCAGTTTATGTTGAGTGCAGTTTTGCTAACATTGTATTTATATTAGAATCAACTTATTTGAATGGAATTCATAGTCATTAATCAATAAACACTGACACTAAAGGAATAGCAGGGTTTATTTGTTAATTTTTTTCTGTATCAGTGTCCATGTAAAGAACTTAGCAGAAGATTAATACACAAGACATTTGGGTTTACTCAGGCAATAATTTATTGACCACCGCAACAATGATTAACAAAGTGAATTCAGATCTATAACTGTTGCCTTTGATGTTTTCAGGAGTGAGTTTATCTATATTACTTGGAATGACAATTGCCAACATCATGAAACTGGCTGTCGGCAGGTAAGAACGCATGAAAGTTGAAATAATTTGGACTGAATGTGATGAATTTTATCTTTCTTTTTATTGCTGGTACTCTAATTGCTCATATCATGTGCCTGTGAATGTACAGAATATAAGATATAATAAACAATCATAGAAAGCCGAGAGTACAAATGTATTTCTGAATAGATCTGCATGTGAAAGCTCTTCTGAATGTCATGCAAAGAGTAAGTTTATGAGATTGTTGTAATTTTGTAAAGACAAGTTCACTATACTCAGTATTTATTTCTTTATGCTTTTTTTAAGGTATGGAACATAGTATAAATTTCAATGCCAGTATTTTCCAGTCGTTGTACAGTGGAATTCGGTTAAAATGAAAACCCCCGTTCCAAACAAAAATTCTCGTTATTCCCGAGCTCTCATTATTCCTGGTTTTCAAGGGAAACAATCATATTATCATAATATGACATTTTGCTCCACTATTATGGAAACTTTCATTTCAATGGTTATTAATCTCTTTCTTTTTTGAGAAGTCATGATGTAGCAATTGGTAAAGTAAATCTGAATCGATGACGTGTGGCTAACACAAGAACAAAAGAAAGAAAGAGAGATACTAGTAAAGCTACATGGTCGGGTGAACAAGATTCGAAGTGAGACTGAGAGGCACCGCATTACGCGCGAGTCGATATCATCATGCGTTGGACAGTATTGCAGGGGGCCTTGTATAGGGGAGGGGGTGGGCGGGGGCTGCCAAGGCATAAATAACCTATGCTGATTGGTTCTCCATTGGCAATATCAGACCTGCAAGCATTTGGGACCGGAAAACTAACGTTAAATAACCCAAAGAAGTCTGTGATTGGTTCTTCCGATGCTGTTAAACATGAAGCACCACTGTATTTGATATTGTCTCACAGAACAAGAGGCTAAGTTTGCCTTGACTTATGTAAGAGAGCATAGAGCATCCTCTTTCTTACTGCCCTTAATCCCAGCTAGCATGTAAGGTAGCAACATAGAGCCTACTGATGAATTAAATTGTAAAATTATTAAGTTTGTGTTAGGAAAAATTATTATCCATTTTTTTTTTACACATTTACCATACACTTTTTGGGAGTTGGTTTTCAAATTTTATTTCAGGCCTCGGCCAGACTTCTTTGAGCGGTGCTTTGAAATCCCCCCAGATGACAAAGAAGAGCTCAGTAGAGCTCTCTGTGATAAACCTAGCAGTGATGTTGATGAAGGCTACAAAAGTTTTCCAAGTGGGCATTCCACATGTATGTACAGATGGTAATTTTATTTTTTCAATGTCAATGTATTAGTGTTCTATTCAGTTTTTATTTGAGTTTATTCTTCTTTGTATAACTTCAAAAATTCAGCCTCTTCACGAGCTTAATCATTTTTTTCACATCAGTTACATTAAGTAACTTTAGGCTACCGTCTTCCAGAATTGATGTTATTCAGTTAATTTTTTCGCAAACCAGGGTTCCCTTCCTGTCTTTCATTGATATGTATTGAATTTACATGTGTCATCAGTGAATGCAGATGAGATCAAAGGTAAGATAGTGGTTCAGTCATGGCTGAGTGATTAGGCTGTGGGACTTCGATCTGTTAGATTTTGGTTTTGAATCCTGGCCATGCCAGTATTGCCCTTGACAAAGACAATTGACATGATTTCCCTCTCTCTGCCATGGTATGAACTGGATATTCTGCCGGAAGTAATACTATGACAGTCTAACAACCTGTCTAGTTAGTGACTGCATCATTTGTTTCACATCACACTACTGAAATTAGGAATTAGTTGTAACTCCCTTGGATCTCACTGGTCTTGAATCATGAACTTCATTACATTTTTTCTGAAGCTGAGACAGGAACTCAAGACTTGAGGTGGTCAGGCTTTTCCATATATTTGTGAAGATTTTCTAAGGTTTCTGTCTAGCTGCTGGATTGAGCAGAAATAACTGAGTTCATAAAAAAAAAAAAGATAATATAGTTTCCCATCATCCACTTTCTGTTATAAACCGCTGCACTTACAATTTAAACTGACTAAAATACTTTTATAATTATGTACTCTAGTATTCTACTTGTATTGTTTGCCTGTCATTTTAGTAATTTTACCACAAATTACTTAACATTGGTTTTTTGGGTTTTTTTTTTGTTTTTTGTTTTGTTTTGCTTTTTTTTATGCATCCTTTTAAATCCTGTTAAAATTTTGCAAACATAACCAATTTTACAATATTTTCTTCAGAGCAAATTTATCAATTATTCTGCCATTTGCAATATTTCTATCCTGAAAATGTTTCCGTTTGGTCCTGATCTTCAATGACAATAGTGTTTATGGGTTGCATCCTGATTTGTCACATACTTCAGGAATCATAATATCATTCATTTTCCTGTTATATTTTCCTCAGTGGCATTTGCTTGCATGGCATACCTGACCCTATACTTGGCGTGGCGACTGCGTGTATTTAATGACCCTGGTTTGCATTATCCAACACCCAGGCTGTTGATTTGCTCAGCTCCATCACTTTGTGCTGTACTCATTGCCATTTCAAGGACTTGCGACTACCATCACCACTGGCAAGGTTATACATCTCCTTCTGTATACATATTATTTTTGTCTTATTTTTTTCATCCAGTCAGCATAGGAAAGATGTATTTTTAGGTAGATCTTATCAATTCTGAAATAAACTAATCCAAAAAATTATTAATTCATTTCATTTAAGGCAAACTGAACTTGAAGTTAATTATTATTGAGGCTTACTGGGATATTTTTCAGGTACCAAAATGACCAAAAAAAATGAGATCTTGTAAGGCCAATTTGGAGCAACTTTGAAATGAAAGATTGATTTTGAATTTCTGATCTATGTATAACTTGAATATTTTTTGCGGCTCTAAAAAATCAATGTTAAAATCAATATTTCTTTTTCTACAGCAAGTTACTCAATAAAAGACAACCACAATATTTATTAACATTAAAAAATGATGTCAAGGGGTCGCCTTTGAATTTTTTGTTCAACTTACCCATGTTTTTCATCTCATTTTGCTATTTTGACTTGTGTCAGATGTCCATAAGTCCACATACAGACAACTGTTTTATTGCCTAAGTCAGAGTGATTATGCAGCAGGAGGATTGAAATAAGTCAAGAATATTTTCCTCACTACATCATCATACGTGTAGTTTCTAGTCTCTGATATTTTTAACTTACTGACTGCCTTGAATTTTTCCTGCAGTCTGGAGAATCCCATCATTTGAGTGGTCATGTAGCTGAACTTAAACTTAAAGAACTTAATGTATAATGTTTGAAGCCAAGTATGATTTTCTGGTGTATACTGAAATTGTCTACTTTTTATATATCAACCTTCTAAAGTTTACCAAAATTAAATTCATACTGTCAGTCTTTCTAAATTTTGTTCAAGATCCTCGTCTTTGAACCTGTAGCATATGATTATGCATGCAGCCTTTGAATTTTTCTAAAGTTTTAAATAAAAGTTCTGGCATTTTCTGTTTTGCTTTAGGGGCTAGTTATGATTGAATATTGTTTTTACTGTCTGGGTCTGTGCAATTCATGCTCAGTTTCTGTCTCAATTTTTTCAGATGTTGTGGCTGGTTCGATCATCGGCACATCAATTTCTTACATTTGCTACAGGCAAAGTTATCCATGGATTACTGAGGCCCCCACCAAGGAAGTTCAAAGCAGTATTGACACACTTCCGACAGTTCTGGAGGAGGCTGACGGTTTTGAAGAGGTCAAAAGTGTTTGAATTTTAATACTTTGTGCTTTTATTCTCCTTCATGGAGATTTTCTGTTGCCGTTGATACAATCTTTTCATTTAGGGATTTATTTGAATAGGTTATCATATTATTTTGATTATTGGATTTGTTCTGAGTTAGATAACAAATGAGACTTTTATTTAGAAACACAATTTTAGCTTTTCTCCTTAGGATCTGAGTTAGTGATGTTACATTTTCTGGCCTCTGAATACTAAATCTAAAATTTTTTCTGCCAACCCATATCCTGTATTTATATAACAGTAGGTTTCATGTTGGTGAACTGTCTTTGTCGTCTGTTAATTAGGGACTCAAAATGATGATGGCAGCAACAAATAGATCTGTGTTTTTACCGTTTACATCATTTGATTTTTTTTCCGTCAAAAAGTGCAAATATTGGAACCAGTACTTGAACTACGTTGTTCGCAGCTAAACTGTTTTGAGTGCTGTTAGAAATTGTCTATTTGCAATGTTTCAACATGATAAATACATGCTCAAAGACAAGAAGCATGTAAGAGCTTTAGTGTTGATGTCTATGTTGATGAGAAAATCATTTCTAAGAGGCACAATTGATGATCATTCTATTCTGGCATCAAAATGTCTTTCTTTGTGTAAGCAATCTACAGATGACAGACAATGAAACATTTAAACCGGCTGTCACATTTCCTTGCATTCATCATTTTGCAGTATGCAAACAGCTTTAATTCTTCTACCTCTGATACCCTTCGCACAAGGATTATCCATTAAATGAATAAGAATGCAATAGTGAAACTCTATATATATGAACACATCATACAATAGTTCAAGTAATCTCAAGGCTTGTCACGTGATAATCAACTCACAATTTTAGCAGAAAACCTCTGCAAAACAAAGGGAAGTAATTCTGGCAATACTATCTAAGTGTTAATTTGTGTGTGTGTGTGTGTGTGCACTTTTCCTCATAAGCTTGAGAAGTAATCAATTAGGGGAGCCAAAAGATTAGACCTTTTTATCTTTGCAATTACACACTGGTAACTGGGATATCTCCTACTTATTGTGTGCATTTTTTAATTGGGCTATGATAGAAATAAATAAATGAGCAGATAACACAGAAAGTTGAAAGTGGAACATTTTTTTTACACTGATCTAATGTTAATTATTGATTAATTAATTAATTGAAACTGTCTTCCAAGAGGTTGGATGCCATGGTTATCCATCCTTCTCTATCTCTTACCATTTCACTGCACTTGAAGATCCTGATTCTTAGTATCTCTGCAGCCCTTTCCCTTCGTTTCATCTACTTTTCTTTCTATATATTCCTGTACTGGTTGGTTTGCAATTGTATACAAAATGCTAGTTACCTTCTTTCTTTTTTTAATTGTTGTTAGTACTTGACACTAATACACTTTATTCAGTGCTACTGATATCAAAAAAAACAATTTTACAATGCATTCTGTATACCTTACCTCAGTTGAAAATATCCTCTTAGAAGAAAACTGCATGATTATGAAACATTGCTCTTGACCAAAGACTTACCAGATCTGTGTTTTTCAACATTGACGAAAGTTTCTTCATAAAAATATTTTGAGCATTTGTGTGATTGCACAATAATATTTATGTATGTTACAATGTTTGTTAAGTTAAACTTTTTTTTCAATAACATGACAAAACAAAAGTTGCAGCTTTTTCAATTTTTCATGGAGTTCTGGCTGTTTTCTTTCTACGTGGGAGCATTTTGCCAGAATTTGTCCTAATTTTCTTGTACCGTTAGTAAATTTTACTGTTTTTCTAGTCAGATAAGTAATTTCAAAATTGTTTGTTGCCATGTGATTTCTTTCCATTATAAACTTGAGTTTAGTATGGATACACATACTTCCTTTTCCTCTTTTGTATGCATGTGTGTGTGCAAATCGTGAGACTTATTCATTAAGGATATTGCTGATAACTTTTGATAACACAGAAAAGAGTTTCCAAATGATTTTGAAGTTTTCAGGATATGTACAATAAGTAAATTTCAGAGTTCTTCAAGCATTCTGAGGTTGTAAGACTGCTTGATTTCATCATCCTTTACAGTGATAACGTTTTACCTTGCTATCAGTATCAGTTTAACCTTCACTGTTACATGTTATTTATCTATTATATAAAACAATTGCTTTTTATCATTACATATTATGTTATTATTATTATTATTATTATTATCATCATCGTCGTCATCATCATCATCATTATTATGATGGTGATGATGATTATACATGGTCAAATGTGTCTTTCAATCCCTATCACGAGCAAAAAAAAATACCCCCCAAAACCCCCAAAATTGAATATGTAACGCATCCCTTTCATTGCATTCACTTGTCCATTGACTTCCAGGGAGGTGTTTAAGTTACGTCATTTCAGAAAAGAAATGAAAGAAAGTAATAGGCTACATGGTTAAAAAAACAAAAAGTGTGAAAAGAATGTATAGAAACGAATTATGATAGTTGAGGATAAGCGTCAAGGAGTCATTTTATTGTTGGTGAGTGTGAGCTACACATTTTTAACATGCGTGATTTAATTTGACTGTGGCTGGCAGAAAGGGGTTAATAGAAATATTGGTCTCTGAAACAGTCCTAAAGCTTATTGATTGTCTCAGTCTGATGCTTCAATGGCTTTTTTTTAAAGCCTGGTGCCACTGTGTGCATTTCCTTCTTTTGCATTTTGTTGTTGCTTTTTACTTTTCCTTTACTGAATTGAGCTTTTACTTTATTATTGATTTTTACCTCTTTGGTTTTAAGTTTGATTTTTATTTTAAGTGCACTTTATTTTTTTCTTTGCATTTGATGCAGTTGAAATATGTTTCCCTTTTTTCTCTTATCTGATTCTTACGCAATTATAATTTTAATATGGTTAGGTTGAAGCAACAATCCTGGCTCCTATTCCTTTGTTTATGATTGTGGTGGTACTATAAGAATATTATAATATAATACAATATAATCTGAATGCTTGCTATAGATCTCTTTATCTTTGATGATTGAATGTGGGATTTTTTTTCCTTTTATGTTTTAGTATGGGGTTACCTGTCTTCCATACTTTTGATGAAGATGCTGTTACAACTTTGATATGGACATTTCTTTGTCTCTGGTACTTTGGTATTTTATTTTTTTATTTCTCTTTCATGATTTAGTACAGGTATTTACTATTCGTAAATTACGTTAATGTCATTTTCAATAATTTGGTAGGGACTGTTATTATCGTTTGTAATTTGATATGATCTTTCTTTTTTGTTTTTTTCCTTGTTGACAATAATATAGATGTATCTCTTTGTTTGTTGATAGTTTGATCGTTTCAGGTGTTTTACCTGATTTTTTTTTGTTCTATTTATTTGTTCAGAGCAGTATACGTAGGGTGTTTTGTTTCTGTCTGTATCGAAGCATTAGTGGGAAAATACATTGATGGTCACACCGACTTTCAGCCTTATCATTTTTATGTACAAGTGCTTGTTAAAGCTTGCTCTTTATTCATATATTCCACTCTGAGACATTAGTCTACTTTATTGCGTGGCTATAATTTACACCGTCTAACAATTGGCATGCTAAATGATTCCTCAAGTAGTCCACATGTCGCTAATATAGCGACTTCCTACAGTGGCGACCCTATTTCAGTACCAGTCCTTACTTAGCCATTGGAAGAAGAAAGTACAGGAAAGAACAAAGGTAAAAGATGATTAAGCCACTGCACTGCCTTGACATTGATCATTTGATGGAAATTATGAAGAACAGCTGTGGTGAGCACTTAGACTAATAGGTCACAGATAAATAGCAAACAAATCGTCAAGTTCTTCATGAACTCTATTGAAAATCGGCAAAAAAAGACGTGCGATACGAGGGTGAGACAAACATATGTCAGACTTTACACATCAGTTAAGAACACTGTATGAAATAAATTAATTACACGTGTATTTTATAAAGTACCATACTCTTTTACATGGCTATTGATTTTACTTCCTTGTTGGCTTTGAGAAATAGATACATGTAATTGCGCAGTGGCTACAATTCTGATGTTTTCAATGTCTGTTTCTGATTGAAAAAACGATGTCTCTGGAGACGCAAGAGGCCAAACAGCGTTCTTGAAGACATATCTAGGCCGCAGATACATTCCACGTTTACTTTTAAGAATATTCCACCATTAAGGCTCTTCTTTTGTGAAACTACAAAAAGGACAAGTCTGGGTTTTTTCATGTATTCTCAATATTGTATTGAATTTCCAATGCTTGTTAAGTATAGGCCTACCGGGGTGTAAATGGTCGTCGCAAGCTGTTGTCACGTAAATCCTAGTCAGAGCTAGTGAAACACATGGCTCGGAATTTTCAAACCGTCTGCCCGTGAAGCGCCATGGAAAAAAAGCGGAGAGTTGACTCTTTCTACTTAATAATTAATTTAAAAAAATACGTGTGCCAAAAAGACATACAGGGCTAGTATAGAAAGAATAAATACACATATAATGCCCTGTCTGTTCGTATCAAGTTTATAAAACAGTAAGAGTTTTAATAAAAAGTTATTATTAACGGCAGTAGAAGTAACAGTTCGTTCCTCATTCGCTGGCGCATCAACGCTGTGTTCGGGCAGTTTGTGTGTGGTACATGTACCTACAGTTGGACGCTTTGTCTTCGCTGCTGTCACCCCCGTGAGAGGCTCAGATAACAAAATAGATTTGTTTTTTTTTAATATTAGTCTGTTTGGGTTTTACGTCCCTCGACTCGATAGCGATCGTATTCAGAATATGGCAGGCCTGGTCCCCTGGCAATGTTTAGGACACGAGAAATGAGCAGTTGTTGAACCAACCCGTCGACATTCGTTCCTATACGTCTCATTTGATTAGAAACTAGAGACGACTGGGTCCGCACCTAGAGCTTACTGACTAACAGTACACCCGACGACCAGCCAAAAGTTGTCAGACCAGACCGCCAGGCTTGGTGACGTTTTTAATAACCATGTCCTTCAGTCATTCAACCCGTTTGAGCTCGTTGACAAGTCTATCAAGGGGAGAAAGTTACTCTTACTCTCATGACGGTTTTATTTGTTTGTTTGGTTGTTTTTTGGGGGAAAAAAAGGGGGGGGGCAACATGTTTACGTATTGATTGTTTCATTGTATGTTACAGAAGTGGAGCCGAGCCGATCTCATGGCATGATAGCAAAGCATTCGAACTAAGCGATAAACTCTGCAGCTGACAAGATTTTTAGAATCTGGTAGATTTCCCCCAATCTTATATATTTATACATGTACAAAAATACTTCAAATCTTATTTTGTTAATTCATCCATCCATGCATTTGTCTTTTCTCTAGGGAATTTTTAAAAGAAAAGGAGCATAGTCTATGAAGAAGTTGTAGGTCGAGTTTGAAGCCTGCTATCATTAGTGTTAGTGCGACTTTGAAAAGGATGTGATTTGCCGAGACATAAAAAATGAAGACGTTTTTCAATGTTTCATCAAAACAAAAAGAAAGATAAATATATCAACAGTTTCTGGAACAGGCTCCTTTTGTTTTGTTTTTATTAGATAAAGTCTTTACAACGAAAAAGAAAAGCTGTTCAGAATTGACAGTCTTGACTCTTAGTCTTAGATGCGCTTTGAATCTAGCGTTTTCGCCCATTTTTGTTCAGATTATTCAGTGGTCTATCTTTAGGAGTCTTGTCCTCATCCGCGGTTGGAAGGGGCCTGCTCTGAGCTTCTGCTTTATCCATCTGCTCAAACGCGATGGCCGCTGGAGAAGTGTTATCAGCATGAGCTTTATCGACGCAGTTAGACAGAAAGTTGAATCTAGATGAAGTTACACGTAGTTTAATAGGAAAAGAAAGTCCCCCTGACGATAGCCACTATGTGAATGGAATGGTTTACTTAAAGGAGATAGTAAATGTTTCCTTGAACATATTTAGGTGGATCAAGGCCACATGAGGATGGGACCCGTGGTATCAGGCATAAGAAGTAGCGAAGGTGAGTTACCGATACGAAGATAGATAATATTTACCAAGGCCAAGTAGGGAACGCGGAATAAACCAAACTGGCAGGGGAGGCAACTGTTGAAGGAAAAACTCGAAATGGGAGGGGCATGCGGATCTACTTGACGGATAAGATAAATGAATACTTTATCCTTGTAAGAAATTCGGTTGGACATGTTGCACATTGTACCTACCGGTACATATGCTTAACGTTAAGACAAAATTGCTGATACGTTTTCTGTCTAAAGGGCTGGAAAACCGACGTTAAAAAAAATGAAGAAATCTCAGCTCAGTTTACATTCTTTAGAAATGTGTTCCTGGGTAGGAAATGCGTTTACCTTTATTGAAGTGCTTGGCATACACTGATACAGAGCAGGTTTATTTATCACTGAGATGCTATAATAAGTTTAACGTAATTCCATTCGCCTGAGTTAAGACACCAACATACCCAGACATCATAGGACACTTTTCTCCCAAGGGAGAGAATATAAAATCCTTTCGGTTTGTGCTTTGTTTTCCTGTCTGTTGGCAGCAGATAGGTATCGTTTCGTTTGCTTGTTTTTTGTTTGATTGTTTTTGCGAGAGGAGATATTTGTATTGATTAGATTTAGGTAAAATCGGATTAAAGTCAAGGTCAGAAAGATTATCGAAAATTGCAGATAAATAGAAGTCCGTTATTTCGCTGCGTATGATTTAATGATGTAACAAGTTATGTGACGGTCTTGCTTTATGTAAGTATACTCTAAGAATATTGGCCTATCGCTGTCTAATTGATTGAAATGTCCTTGATTTTTGCTTATCGCGATAATAAAAGATGTGGTGGGATCGACTTATACCATTGCATTTTTTTACTAATTTTTTCGTGTTATTCAAATTAATTGTAAATTTTTTTTAAAGTGAAGAAAATTGCACGTTGTGAGGGCTACATGTACATTCTTTTAATTTATGAAACTGCCCATTACCTTACAACACAACAAGAGACAATTTATTTTCCACACAATAGAATAGTATGAAAATTAACTCACGTTGTGTATCAAACAGAATGGAGAAAGTTTGTAGACTAAATGCATTCACCCCCAAACTATTCTAGCGTGAGACTAAAATGACCTGAGCTATATTTTCAGTGTAGCTGATGTGTGGCACCAAATCGTTAAACAAAGGAAAAGTTTACTTATATTGCTATTACCTTCAGTGTAAATGAATAGTTATTCATAGAGCCAGAGCTTATGTCAGTTTCAATAGCAAGAAGCACAGCACATGATTTTTAAATCATCGCCTTGACAGGACGCAAACGCAAGTGTGCCGTAGGCTTTCTTCCCCAAACAAACTGTGTCGGTACCCAATTCACAGCGAAGCGGGGAGGGGAAAAGAATGTAAAATGTCTTTTCCAAGGACACACCGTGGTCGCCGTCAGATTCGAGGCCAGGACCCCTGGATTGGCAGTCTAACGCTCTAATATTGATAGGTCTGGGCAAAGAAGCGTCCTCTTCTGGGATTATAATACATTATAGATTATAGGCCCTTCAGGTGGACTATTGCCTCACTTTTGCATTTCACACTTTCCCAACCGTCCTCATTCAACACACACGTTCATATTAAACAATTGTATAAATAAGTATAATTTAGGTAGATTTTCTTTCAGACAAACGTCACAATTATCCACGAGGCCTATTCATTATGGCGTCTCTATAAATTGTTTTCAACGTTTGTAATTATTCGTTTTCAGAGTTTTTCATGGAGAATGACAGCTACTTCTTGATCCATAAAGTGAAAGGGACGAACTTTGAACGTGCAGATGTGGAGACAGGTGAAAGCGACGATACAGAGGGTTTGAAAATCAACTGAGTACACGAAGGCAAAAAACTAATTACAGAGAGCATAATGTTGTTTGTAAGTAGGCCTAATATAATTTATTGTTGTAATCACCTCAAATCTTAGTTCCAATGTCTCTGTCGCCATTTCTTACTACATTGTGTATCTCTTAGGAAAAAGGAATAACTATACTGCTGCTTCTTCTTCTTCTTCTTCTTCTTCTTCTTATTATTATTATTATTATTATTATTATTATTATTATTATTATTATTAT
>JBDFRD010084841.1:0-13733 GCA_039654405.1 Bullina lineata
AGCCCACTGGCGCTAAGGGCAGCAACAAAGGATCTCCACTTCTGTCTGTCATGGGCTATCTTTGTCAGACTCCCCCAGGTACTGTTAAGACAGCTGATGACATTGTCTTGACTTTTATTTCAGAACTCAAACGATCGGACTCCAGCATCTTACCTACAGGAGGACAAGCAGATTCCAGCATGTCTAGTAGTCAGCTCAGTGGCCATCGGGCAGCAAGTGACTCTGACATCCTGAAGAATTGTGAAGATGAAGAGAACAGTTTTCATGCCCAAGATTTCCATAGGTAAGAGTTTCTGAAAAAAGGATTTTTAAAATGAAGCTGAGTTGATTTCAAGCAATTTGAAATGTCAGGGTAAGGGTAGAGGTTTTTTCCCCTATTCTTCATATTTGCAAGGGGTTGTGACACTGAAATAGTCTAGTGAACATGTAACATTTTGTTTCCTGCTAGACTTCACCTAAAATTCTGAAAGTCGTATA
This sequence comes from Bullina lineata, assembly GCA_039654405.1. Lineage (NCBI taxonomy): Eukaryota > Metazoa > Mollusca > Gastropoda > Bullinidae > Bullina > Bullina lineata. The sequence continues at coordinate 478 of JBDFRD010084841.1, forward strand.
CATTACAACATAGAGGAAGCTTGTGAGAAAAGAGAAGTGCAAGTACGTGAAATTTAGATTATAATTATCATATTTCGTTTTCATGTAACTTGTACCAAGTAAAAAGTGGGAATTCAAGAGTAATTAAAGTGGAGTGTATCAAATCAAATTCAATTTTATCAATGGTATCCTTTTTACTTTTTTGTAAGCAGTAATGAAATGAAGCATTTCTACTTTCACTCAAATCTCTTTCTCTTTCTTTATGTTTTAGCACTAACAGTGAAGGAATGGAGAGAAGGAGAGTCATGCTTTCTTCATCCTCATCTTATCCAGAACTGTCTAATCAGCCGTCCAAGCCTGAGTCACCCCGGCTTGTTCAGCTTATTGGTCTTAAGACAGTAAAGTAGGTTTTCTCTAGCATAACATTTTTAAGTAACATATTCACATACATGTTATTAAAATCTAAATAGGTTTACTAATTTTTTTTTTATCTTGCTATTCAAGTTTTAAAACCAAATGATTGTTAAACAAGTTGTTTCATATCTGGTTGAGGAAATATTTATTTATCGTTCGTTCATTGTTGTTGTAAAAAAGTTAAAAATTACACATTTCTTTGACACTTGAAATCCAATCCTTTTGTATACTTGTTCTACAAACTTTAGACAGACTAGCGTCCTGTCTAGGAGGTGAATTAAAAATCAAATCGTCTCTTCCACTTCATGCTACTGAAACCGGGATAACCTCCGGCTCTGTGGGCCTCGAGGCCTTGAAGGAACTTTACTACTACTACAAACTTGTCATCATACAAGGGCCTACACAAGTTGCAGATAATGATTTTTTTTTTTTGGCGTATCTGATATGAATTTTTAAAAAATAAAACAGTTTCTATTTGGTTTTTATTTTCAGTTTTATTCAGTTGAGAGAAAGCCTGAAACTGCAAATAAATTTCCCAGGATACTTATACAGGTAAGGTAATGTTTTGATCTAGAGAATTAGAATCAGAACAGTTATATGAGACTCAAGCATTCCTTTCAATGCTGTGAACTTAATAATCATGAGAGTGTGAGGAATCCTTTAGTGGATAAACTATTGTCTCAATATTCTTTTTTCAATTTTTCGTCTTTCTGTAATAGACTGTAGATCTCTTTGCAGTGAAGTGTTCTAGTCATGATTAAATGTGTCAATTACAAAACCACGGAGTTATGAGTTTATGATTATATTTTGCCATTGTTTCAGTGAATGCCCAACTCTTGCCTCAAACCTGCCCTACTTTCAAGTGCCGTCAAACCTTGAAGATTCAGGCTCAGGCATTCATTTGATTGTCTGCGTTCATGGACTTGATGGTAGTAATCTTTTGTTTTATTGCCATGTTTTTTTGTGTGCATTATTTTACAGTGCACATTTAAACTCTAAACTTTGTTTCTTAAACAAACAGAAACATAATCATAAATTATTTAACATTATGATTTAATTATAGTGTGATGAGACTAATTATAACAGTTAGGACCAGTTAGGACAACTGAAAAGTTGTATATCAAACAATTCTAAAGAGAAAAACTGCTTTCACAAGTGGCTTTTAATATTTAGAATTCATTTGTCAGTTGAAAAACTGTGCACATTTCTGTGTGAGTTCACAGTCATAACTTATTATTTGTGCAGTTGTTATAATTTATCTCTTATATCAGTAACACAATGTTCAAAACAATGTTTTTGTCTTTTCCTTGCTTACTTCATTGATTATCTGTTGGTAGGTAACAGTGCTGATTTACGTTTGGTTCGCACCTATATTGAGATGGCATTGCCAGGCTTCCGCTTAGAGTTCCTGATGTCAGAGAGAAATCAGGTACATATTCTAGTGTTTAGTTTATGTTTTATTCTTGTAATCGTCCTCATTAGAATAACCATATGTTCTCATGGATGTTGCTTTTCTTCTTCTTCTGTATCTTATTTCTTCCTCTCCTCTGTCCTCTCTTCCTTCTGTGTCATGTTTTTGGGTTGTTTTTTTTACTAGTGCGGTGCTGTGAAGGATGAGGCATTAAGTTGTTGATTACTTCATTGTTAAGGAAATTATTACTTTTTGTTTGAATCATGAGAATCTCTTTCACTGAAAAGACTAAACTCTTCTGAAATGATGATTTACTTGACTTATGCCTCTTGATTCCATAGGAACATAGGGCCGCAAATGCTGTAATGATGAGGGAAAGTAAATATTTCTAACAAGCATGCTGATGTCTCTCATGCTGCTAAGTTTCACAAAGACCCAGAAATGGAGGAACATTTTTTTTTCATTCACAGCAAGACACCTTTGCAGATTTTGAAAAGATGACTGACAGGCTTGTGGATGAAATCTTGTCATATCTGGACACCTTTGGTTTCCAGGTATCGAGAATAAGGTAAGTCATAATTTTCCAATTTTGTGAGTAAAGTTTGAGATACTGATCCCTACATGAACATTTTTATCTGCAAGTCGTATTTGCTTTCATTTTGAAATAATAGTTTTGAGATGGTTCTTTCAGTGAAGAAAGAGGAAAGTTGCTATACACTTCTCCTTTTGTGTATCATGTTATAAGTAAACCAAAACATTTTTTTTAGTTTTGAGGCATTGGGAACAATTTAATTTGACACACTGTACTGTATGCCAAGGTACTGTTTTTCCACAAGGATTAAGGAAACCTTTTGCAACTTTGGAACAAAAAGCCGTGTTTAACAGTTTACACCGATGTACTCTGATCTGAATGGTGAGATGAAGATTTTCTTGCACAGAACCAAATAAATTTGTAATTTCTTTCAGAGCTTAATAGATTTAATGACTCTCAGAAAAACTGGTGTTCTTTAAATCTATTGAAGAGATTTACTGACTTCAGGTCTTGATCTTGGCATAAATATAAGTTTGTAAATAAGGCTTACTATTATTTAATTTAATCTTATCAATTAACCCTTTCATGTTTATTTTTGTTCTCTTCCAGTTTTGTGGGGCATTCCCTGGGTAATATCATCATCCGCTCCAGCCTATCTCGGCCCAGAATTGCTCACCTGTTGCCAAAGTTGTACACCTTCTTATCCCTGTCAGGGCCCCACTTGGGCACACTGTACAACACCAGTGGATTAGTGAATATGGGTAGGCACCATTAGCTCTTGAAAGGCTTTCAAATCATCCGTCAAGCTTCAACTTTAAGTTATCATTCTTTTCTCATGTTTATATTGACACTCTTGTCTTTCTTCAGTCGGACTTTTATTTTAATCCTGCATGGTGTGAGTGAAGACGCTGGAAGAGTCATGTGCCTGCGAGTTAATAATTCTTTAATTTTATTAAACAGCTTTCTTTTTAAAGATCATTGACTTTGTTTCAGATTTGAACTCATCGTCATCATCATCATCATTATTATTATTATTATTATCCAGGTATGTGGTTCATGCAGAAATGGAAGAAATCTGGATCCTTACTTCAGCTTTCCCTTAAAGACCACACAGATCCACGTCAGACATTCCTTTACAGGCTCAGTCAGAAACCAGGTAGATTTTTTACTAATTTCTGTTATTATTCAACCGCATAGTTGACCACTTTCTCATTGAAAAGCATCGTAATAGTTTATTCAGACATTGTCGCCGTAGGCCTACTTAATTCAGCCTTATTGATTTTGTAAACATTATACAAATAAAGATGAGGAGCGTGCGTATGTTGTAGTATTCAATAAACTGTTTTGAATATGAAATATGTAACCATAAAGAAAACTTGTATTCAAGTGTTGTTGATCCACTTTTGATGTTGCCATCCGTTTGTCAGGTAGAATGTGTCCTTCCTTTGAATTTAATCTATAAGCCTATATTTTAACCCTCTTAGTGCTAAGTTTTGAAGCTTGTGAAAGGAAAATGATGTATTCTTTGTCGCCCCATTCAACTTCAATATTGTTATTCCATCACTTTTTATGGTGAGTTTTTAAAAACTTTCTGATTTCCTCATACAGGGCTCTCAGACTTCCGCGGAAATCCGTGGATCTGACGGTCAGCGTAAATAGAAATACGTATAAACAATGTTTATTATACATCGGTGCTTTCCATACCATACAACTATTTTGTGCAAAAATATTGTCATGATTGAGGTAGTTGCCGATTTTAAAATTGTTCACTGAGACCCCTGCTCATATTCGTATGTGTTACTCGTAATACACATGTCTGGAAGTCTGACATAACCATGATCACTGTATGCTTGTTCTTTTTGCTTTGCAGTATTACAGCACTTTAGGCATGTTCTCCTAGTAGGCTCCCACCAAGACCGTTATGTTCCCTACCACTCTTCTCGTATTGAGATCTGCCGGTCAGCACAAAAGGACAACAGCATCATAGGTCAGTGTCAATTAGGTGTAGGAATGGAAAATGTTGTTTTTCTGAGTTTATTTCTTCATAAATCTTGTCTACTTGATTAAAATTACAAAAAAAAACAGAAAACACATTAAAAGTAACGTAATACAGAACTGAACGATTTTATACATACGCATATAAACATATGGTATGTGAACCTTATTTTCAAGTCAGTGTCTTAATCTTGTGTAGTCTATTCCAGAAACATACCTTGCATCCAATATATATCAAGATCTGTTTTTTAACCTTAAGTCCCACAAAACACAATCTTTTCAGAGATCACTTGTAATTGGAGATGCTGGGCTTTTTTTAAAATATGCTTTATTTTTATGCATTTATTTTGACATTTTTACAACTACATTATCAAGTCCCAACCCCACAGCTGCATTGGTAGAACACACAGAATCACCGGCACTTTTTATTGTGTGAAGTCAAAAGAGATTAGCTCTCATGTCTTTTGTGTTATTTTGTGGGTTTTTTTTTATGTTTCTGTATTGTATATTGTTTCCCTTGTAACTTTGTTCTCATTCTTACTTCCATCTGTGTTTACTCTTCTACAACAGGTTCTGTGTACCGGGAGATGGTGCAAAATATACTAGAGCCCATTATACAGTCACCAACATGCTCTCTGGTTCGCTACGACGTCTTTCATTCCCTGCCCTCCACTGCCAACACCATGATTGGCAGAGCTGCGCACATAGCAGTGCTGGATTCTGAGATCTTTATAGAAAAGTTTTTGACGGTGACAGGTCTCAAGTATTTCCAGTGATGGGTTCCTTCAGTTCTTCCTGCTAATGGACTTGCATTGACTCATGATCTTTGGTACTAGAACGATGTTTTCTCGAATGTGATGTATTTATGGCCAGCTTGCATTAAGTCGCACAATCGGGCTTAATGATACTGGAGTGATGTAAAGCTTTTTCAGTGATAATGGTGCAGAAGCAAACATACTGTCACCAGTTAGCATTGTGCAATACGTTGTATAGCAAGCAGGAAGGATTTAGTAATTGGCTTGCTGTACCGTAATGTTGTAACCTCATTTAAAGGATTGAGCTTACAGATTGTGAGAAAAAACAGCATTTTTTTTTCTTCAAATGTTTTAAATAGTGAAAAAGTAGGCATTTAGGTGTGAAAACTGCTTTAGAAAGTTACACCAGTCTGTTCATGCTAATGCATTAGTACTCTTATTTAAATGTCTTTGATTGTTATGACATTATTACCTATGTCTTTTCTCCCATGGATAAATTTACAGTGGTGTAAAAGCAAAAACAAGAACATGTTTAAGAGATCATGAGTCTTCAACTCCATTCAAAAAGGTGAATTTCTGTTTGCCTCAGGGAGGCAAGAAAATAGTACTGGTCTTCTAGAAAATATATGTGATATTAATCGTTGAGTGCCAACTGTGTTCTTCGTAAGTTTAGTCAGCTCTTATCATCTTTTTCTCTAAGTAACTCCTGTCAGCCATTCCAATTGATAGGGTGTTCATCGTTCATGACTTGCTGGCTTAGTTTTCGGTTTCCTGGCTGCAGTACACTGTACCTCACAGAGTCAGCTGTTTTGCAAATCTGCTTGACAGAGCCCCAGGGACTTAGAAAACATTACAGTAGATGCACAAACAGCTTTTTTTTATATCTCATTTAAAAGGTTGTTGAGCTTCAGAGATGCAATATGACAGATTCATTCCTTGTGACTATGTAGCCTGTGGTGTAATTTTGTATGATTCTATGGGTTCAACAGGGTAGTGGAAACTTGAAAGGAACATTGTTTTTGAAAACCCTGATCATCTCTAAACACATGATGAATTTTGAGAATTTTATATACCGGTATATATCCACAAAAATGATGCATAAAAGCTGTTTAAATCATATTTGTTGTGACTAGGCCAAATATTGAGGTACAGTTTCATTAGCTGTACATTCCCATGCAATATGTTCCCTCATTCCTGAAATTGTATACAACTGTTTCTTTGTTGGTGTAAAATTGACAAAAGTGGGCCCTCTTCCGTTGATGTGGAGAACAGCTGGAAAATTAAAATGAAAAGAATTAAAATTCCTGAAGTCTTTGTAACATACAAGAGGTACTATGGTAATTTGGTTAATTTAAAACTACTTTAGAATTTTGACCAGTGTAAGATGTATGTAAAGGACAATATTAATATTTTGAGAATAAATTTTAAAAAAAGTATCTGAGAATTTATCATATGTCATGTAATCGAGAGTATACCATTCTATAGGCTAGAAAATAAAATATTTATCTTTCAGTAATATTTTATGTATAAGTATCCACATAACTAGCTAATTACCCTTGTGCCAAGGGTGCATATTTTCTGTTAATAAATTCAAATATCTTTTAATAGTAAATTTTGTAAATACATTTATAATAATACTTAATTGTCAGCGAGTGAAGTAAAAGGTCAAGTAACAAACACAACCAAGTGAAGCTATCCCGTAAAAATACACAAAGATATTTGTGTATTTTTACGGGATAACTAGATTTGGTTGTGTTTGCTAATTTTCATTTTTCAGCTTCCCTGCAGCTTTCATGCACTTTTTTTGCATTTAAAGTAAAAGGTCAGCAACCTTTAAGATCTGATTACGATGCTCCATCTATGAAAGAATAATGATTTGTGTAAGGGAAAGTCTTACGGCATGCTTTATATCCGATAGAATCTCTTTTTAAAGTTGAAAGCCCAGGAATGAATCATATTTGTGGCAAGAGGATCACAGAACAGAACCTCAAACTCAACTCCATAACTTTCAAAACCTGAATGAATGACTGCCAATTCCTTTTATTTTGATGATAATGTTGTGATGAGTTTCTGCACAAGAATCTTCAGCTTGTTGCTTTAAACATGTTTTTGTTAAGTATCTCAAAGCAATTGCACAAGAAAACATATTTTTGTAACTACTTTTAGAATATATAGTTAATGCCATACATCATGATTTATGTTATTGTTTTTGTTGTTTCTCATTACTATGTGCTGCTACTTATGAAAAAAATAATATGCATGCAATGTGTACTTTTGCTTTTCATTGGACTATGTTTAAATAGTAAACATGACAAATAAATAATAATGGACTCGTATCTGTCCTTAGATGAGTGTACATTCAGAAGGCTGTGTATGGTGTACTTTACGTGCACAATAGACGATTATATTCCAAATCAGATGATTAACTTTATAATGGTACCTTAAGTCCACACATAAGAGGCTAATGGTCACAAAATCTGTTTAAAGTGCACTAACAATTAAAACAGGAATTTACTTGACGTAGTGCTGTGCACGTGCTTTGTTATGAAAGTAGTATTGAAGGAAGGGTTCTATCAAATATTGAAAATGTTCAGCACTTTCAGTTGATTGCTGATAATATCACTACGTCTTGATATGAATACTGTATAAGTGAATGTATGTGTGAAAGAAAATTATGTGTTGCTGTACTTTTTCTCTGCTTACAATATTTCTGAATACCCAAAACACACATTCAGTGATCACACAAGTTCTGACATGCAAGAGTACCTGGGATTTAATTTACTATCTCTTTGAACTTTAGTTTTCTGGAAGAATAAAGTCTGTCTGAAGACGAGTAAAACTTCTTTCTGAAGAAAAAGTTACAATCATGTTGAGCATAAAAAGTATCTTTTCACTGCAAAAGAGTGAACTTTAGCCACAAAACTCTGAACAAATGCCTAGAGTATCCTTATCTTATTTCCCAGGCATGTTGTGTGAAAGCTATATTTTCTTTTCTCTATGTTTGTTGTAAGAGGTTAAAAGAATCTTGACAAAGAGACTGCAAAATGACCAAATGCACAGTCATAAATTGAAGTATGCCAACAATATATTATGATTGATCTCAATCTGAATGAATATGACTATCTGTTGATTGCGGAAAATCTCTCCAGAGGGCTAGTTTCTTGAAAAAAATTACTGAAAATACCTCATATTTTCTATTTTCTACTGATGTAGTGATAAGAAAAATGTCAATTCCATGGATGTAATTTTTGCTTTCTTAAGAAGATAATATTATAGTAGCTTCAGTTAATCAAACTCTGGCATTGTAGAAGCTCTGAAAAGAAACTTTAACCATTAATTGAGTCTTGAGTTCTCATGGAACTAAAGTCCATTCCAATATTTTTTTTGCCATCAGCAGTAACATCGTGAGAAAACCCCCCAGTTATATTCGTTTTCATTCATTCATGCTCTTCACCTCTAGTCTTTGCCTGTTGTGCATATTTATTAATTTTTTTATCAAAAAATCTTTGCTTGCAGATTTTCAATTTTGTAAGTCATTACTCTTTATATTTAGAAAAATGGCATAGATCTAACTTTGCCTATGATTTGTGACAATCATGCAAAAGTGACGCAGTTTATTATTATTATTTAAGAAATGTTATTGTCATGGAAACTTCTGCAACCTTTTTGTAAATGGAAATGTGAATAATCATGCGTTAAAGGAGTGAAGCAGAAAACAAGTTGTAAAAGTTTAATCCTCTCAAACTGATCAGGGAGAAATAAACTTTCAAGGCACATAATGAAGACTTCTCAGGTGATGCTTTAGTGCAGTCATACTCCACGAGTCTCCTTTGGGTCCAACTGAATTTTTTTGAGACTTGATTTTCTCAAAAGTTAATGTTATTTGCAATAGTTGCATTGTCACCCTCATGCGAAGGTTTGAATTTTTTACGATTTGATTATAATTGCTTTACAAGTTCCAGCCATCCTTCTTGATGAGCACCCTCTGGTTTACAGTTGATTTAGCCTGTGTGAACGAGTCAAGAAGATGAAGTGGATTGTCTATATTGTTTTGTTTTGGCCCTTGTTACGCCTTCATATTATTTATATGAATTTTTAAAGTTAAAATGTTAGTTAAAAAGTCACAGATATTTAAAATGACACATACCTAAAGATATTCCAAAATGTATTTTTAATTGTCCTTGGAGTGCAGAGAATAGCAGTAGTCATAAAATGATTTTGATCAAACTCTTTTCTCCATTGTTACAGTAAGGCTTGATAGAGAAAGGAAATCTTGTGTGTTATGTGCTCATAGTTTTGAAAAGTAAGTATTAAGAAGCATGCACTGTCATTTTATTTACAATTGTTTCTCTCAATAGAAAATTGAATCTTGTAACCTGTTGCATGTTGTTGTTTGTACTGAACCATGAAAGTAAGTAAAACAGTTTTTTAAATTGTGCTTTTAATTGAAAATATCTGCTTATTGCAAGAATAGGCATTGATTCTTTGGCTGTGGATTATTTTTAGTCCCATTTCATAACATGTAGATCATGAAAAGGATATGGAATAACTTTCAGTTTATTTCATGACCAAAGTTAGATAAGATTGTTGATTCAGTTAACAGCAAATTTTGTCCAAGTAGCATCTGCTTCTTCTTTTTAGATTTAACTGTAGGATTTGTATTTTCATCAATTCAGTGATTTGCCATTATACGAGATGGCACGTTTGACCTCTTGAGACGTCTAGCTAGTTATAAACCTATGTTTTGTAGGTATAGGGTTCAACATTAAGAATGTTGCTATTGAGTCACTATGTTAGTCTCCAACGCGTAATTTTTGTCATGATAACTCGAGTAAATCTCCAATGATTCCTAGAGTTTATCATTATTTTCAAACATTGATTTCCTGAGGAAAAAAGTTGTGATCATGTAATGTCATTTCTAATATACCATTGTCACTCCCCTAAGTCTAATTTTGGCTTAATCATTATTATTATCATATTAATATTTTTATGATTGTTATTATTATTATTATTGTTATTATTGCTGTAATTACATTGCATTCCTATTCTGGAACTTTGACTGTTCATTATTTCATATCATGAAACAAAAATGATTAATTTTTTTATTATGTTGGTTGCATGTTTGACTCTCTGTAAACTGTAGTTATATTGCTTGTGTACTGGTCTTTGCTCGTAATAACCAAACAAATAATCTTGTACAAAATGTTTCATTCATGTAAATTATTATTTATTAATGTTTCTATTTTCGATCTGATGTAAGAGACATACATTCCTCCCCCATCTGGGATTTTGCAAGGTTATGGTTATAACATGGAATTATGTCATCAATTTTCTTGTGCCTATATTTTCACACGAAGTATCATGTTTTGATGGGATATGTTCAAGAAAGTCAAATTGCCCCCAAAATTAATGAAGTTCCAACAAGCAACTGACATTGTCAGGCCATTTTGTTATATTTTCATGATAATCCTCCTTTAGGTATTGACACAGCAGTTAGTGCCTACCCCATGCTCATGGTTATGTGAAGTATTTCAAAGTCGATATTATATGTCCAAAGACAGTGAGGAGAATTTGAACTTATTTGTAATATTGTTTTATTTTTGCATTACATATTTTGTATAGTACAAGGAAAAATGGCGGCTAGTAATTATTAATCTTTCTGCTCCTTCTTTTTCTTCTTCTTCTTCTTTAATAATTTGCAACAGATTTAACCCAAAAAAGCTGCCCATGGAAATTATGAGCTGCAATATTTGATAAACTTGTTCTCTAAATTTTGGTTAGCTCTGTGATAAAATGCCATGTGAGAGAAAGGGGAGCAATGTTGTTTCATTGAGTTGTTTTTGTTAGAGTACTTATCGTTGGTCAGTCCCACAAGTAAAAACTTTACACACTACACTATATTCTAAACTGTTATGCCTGGACTAATTTAAATCAAACTGTTTATGCCAGGGGCTCCTAAACTTGCATATTTTGGTCTTGTCCAGTTTACTTTATATCGATTTTCCAGTCTGATATTGCTGATGAAACTTGCATATATACATGTATTCAATAGCTATACAACATTTATAACTGGCGCAAATTTATACAAATATTACTTTGCTTATATAGATATCCATTAATATCTGCTTTTTAACATTATTTCAGATGGCTGGTATTACTTGTGGAAATGTATATAAAGCTCAGTACTCAAATTACATTCAGTGGCAATGCTAGTTTTTTTTCTTCACTTGTTCTTTCTATTTTTTTTTGACAATTTATTAGTTTCTTCTTAATACCAGTCAAAGATTACAAATAAAATGCACAGAAATAAAAATATTAGACTACTGTTTACTGATGAGACCAATGATCTCCTGAATCTCTGTAGCAGAAAAAGAAAGGAAAGATGTCATTCATTCCCCCGTTATTATTTCTTCACAGAATAAACAAACATCTTGACAGATTTTATAAGAAAAGGGGGACGTGGATACATTCTTAAAGGTTAAAGTCTTTATGATAGGTCCTTTCACCTTCAATAAGATATTCACTAAATATGATAGCCAACAGAGATGAGTATTTTCATAATTTAGCCTCTGAAGCTGATGGACGAAAACAGTCATAAGAAGTTCAACATCTTTATTTTTAAGAATGTTTTCAAAGTTCTCAATGTAGAAGGTAATGGAATATGTCGTTGGCTCAATTCTTTTTTAAATACAAAAGGCAGAAATCACATGAGAGAAGACAGACTAGAGATGTTCCTTCATCTTTTCAGGTGAAACGCTTGGTTTCAAATCTTTTCAGCTTGTGTCGATTGATTCTTGTAAGAAAATCTTGTGTTCATCAACTGGGTGATTTTATTAAGATTGGCTGTGACCTTTGTATCGGTAGCCTATTTTTGTTGGTGAGAAAACATGGCACTCAGTCATCGCATGTTTTTATGAAAGATGTTCATGTGTCTAGGTTTTATGTACATCTTGAGATAGCTTTGACTTACTCGACTTAATCATCTTGGCTCCTTGTCGAGCATAGGGCCGCAGGGATAGCTTTGCGTTATGCTAAAAAATCTTCGTGAGCATGATTGATTAATCATTATTATTAATAATGTTACTGAACAACACAAGTCTCGCCTCAGTGTCACATACTAGCAAGCAGCGAGCCAACATCTTGGCCTTTCAAGTCAAGGTTTTGTATGGGAGGAGGAACTGAGCTTACAAGAGGCTTTTTTTATACAATGTTTCAGTGCACGTCATTCATTTGATTCTAGCCATGTGTTCATTGTTGTTTTTTTCCCTTAAAATTAAAGAAAAGCAATCAGAAAGCTTCTTTTTTTTAAAAGAAAACAAACAACATTCCACTTTCTTCTTTGCATGTTACAAGTGCTCTGTAGAGAAATGTCTTCGTTGTCTGATTTTTTTCCCTTTTGATTGATCTTGAGATTATTTTCATATTGTGAAATTGTCATGAAAATGGCCTGTTGTGGTATGCCATGTTGTTTAATTATACACAAAATAGCAATGCAATGTAAGTAGTAGTTTTCCTTTTGCACCTGTAGTTCTTTTGTTCAATTTTGAAAAAAAAAATTGTTTCGTGACGAGTGTCACTGTGGTAGCAGCATTATACTTTTGTGGTTCTTCAAGAAAGGAGACGGATGTTTCTGACATGAAAAGGATGGACATAGCTCTTTCTGCTCAGTCCCGAGTGTTTGGGGTTCGCACCCCTCAGCGTCATTCATTTCCTATGCCATGAAATGTTCATTTTTAAAGCTAGATCTTTATTCGTCAGAGTTGACTATTTGATGCTATCTTGATGTTTCTGTATTGCAAGCTCTGTGCTGCATTCGAATTTGGAAATGAGGATTTACAGGAAACACTTGGTGCACCCTGTGATGTTCAGAGTGGTGAAGTCAAACTTGAATGCCGTTCTCATTGTATTCATTATTGTATGAAAACAGAAAACAATTAATTAGATTGCTGCAAATGTGAATGTACTACCCAATATAATGTGTATTTTTGCATTGGTAAAAACCGTGATTAAAATAGTATAAGTAATACAGTAAAGAGTGGACATCGGTGTCTTTATTCATTTTTGGAACGATCCAAATGGTTCCTTAGTGAATTGACTGAAAGAGAGAGAGAGAGAGAGAGAGAGAGAGAGAGAGAGAGAGAGAGAGAGAGAGAGAGAGAGAGAGAGAGAG
>JBDFRD010084951.1:0-13728 GCA_039654405.1 Bullina lineata
TCTCTCTCTCTCTCTCTCTCTCTCTCTCTCTCTCTCTCTCTCTCTCTCTCTCTCTCTCTCTCTCTCTCTTCCACCATCTCTCTCTATTATTTCCCCATACACACTTCAGTTGAAGTTCCCCTTGTACCTGATGTGCACTGCGTGGAGGTGGGGCATTAGGGACACAGACTTGGGTCCACTCATTTTTCTTGAGACTGAACCCAAACAAGTCATTGTATACAAACATCTGAAAAAAAAAAGGCATAAAATAGAAAAGGAATGTAATTCAAGCACTCCAACCAAAAATCACATGCATACATTTCTCATAAAGAGTGCTTTGCTTTTTAATTGAAAAGCAAAAAAACCAACAAAACAAAACAGAAATCGTAAAGGATGTGTGCTCAGTAAAAATTGTTTGAATAAATGAACACTAAACTCCCATCTTACTCCTTATTCTCCTGTAATTACCTTGTTGCCTGTGAAGTATTCTCCTCCAAACATGAGAAGCTCATCTTTCTCAGGATGGGCAACCAGAGACAAATTGCACCTGCATAAAATCATTGAAAATTTTTCAAATAGTCAAAACATTTCTAAATGCTACATATCCATTAACTTTATTTCTTAAAAACTAAGATCATCTTTTCTCTAGGTGTGATAATACAGAGACAGTTGTACATTAAAAGCTGCTCCTTTCACAGCCTGACGGGGGAAAATAAAAATGGAACTTAAGTACAAATATAAAAATCACCAATATAGCAACCAAGATTCACATGCGGCTCTTAATTAACGAATGATGGATTATATCAAGTACCAGTTTGGTAAGTTACTAATTTTGCTTTTTATTCACTTTGAAACTCATCACCTTTTTTGTACAGCCTTTTTGTAGATTTCAGTAGAAAGTTTATTGTTTTATGCCAGCTTGTGTTTGCAACGATAAATTGGAATGTAAAAAATGTCAACCTCTTGACATATCGAATAGCAACCTACTATGGTTCAGTAAAATGTATTAAAAAAAAAAAAGCTCATATACTGAGTGATATAACGACCAAATACTTGGGTTGTTGGATTTGCAAATACAAGTTTTGGGATTGAATCCTGGCCAAACTGGCTTTGATGCTGTGCCCATCGAAAACATAAAGTAAAAGTAAAGTTCCTTCAAGGCCAATGAGGCCCATAGAGTTTATACTAGGCTTATCCTAGTTTCGATAGTGTGAAGCGGAACAGATGATTTTTAATTCATCTCTTAGACAGGACATTAGTCTGTCGTAGCTTACTCCCCCCCTGAATATGCCAATACCCAATTCGCACCCGGGAATGGTGTAAAGTGTCTTTCCCAAGGACACAACACACTCACCTCTCGATTCAAACCCTGGACCCTTGGATTAGGAGTCCAACGCTCTAACCATTTGGCTACCGTGCCACATCGGAAATATATTCTACACAAATTTCCCACTGCCTGTCCAGCATATTCTGTTGGAGAAGTGCACCGACAACAAGTGGTGATTAGTATCATTGGTTTTGGTACATGCTACTGAAACCAGGATCAGCCATGCCTCGTTTGACATAGGGGCTTTGAAGGAATATTCTTTTTTTTTTTTACTTCATGAAATGAGGACGTGATATAAATCATGTTTCATCAAGATGAAGTAAGTCTATTCATTTGGAACATCCTCAGTCTCAGATACAAAAACTCACCTTGGAGAAGGTGGAGCACATTTCTCTTCAATAACTTGCTTTCTCCGTTTGTCTTCTTCTTGAAACTGTGCAATTAGTTGCTCTATATCTTCCTGAAGAGAAATATGGATGGGTAAATGATAAAAAAAAATAATACATTAAACTTTATCGCCTCATGTCTATCTTCATCAACCACTCAATCATGGGCACTTACATAAATTTATACCTATACATTTATGACCAGTACAAAAACCGGAAACCTGTCATGGACTGAATGATGAAAAGTCTTTTAAATTTTCCGACCGCGGAAGAAAATCGTGGGAGAAAGACTACAATCCCTTTAAGTCCCTTGCTGCTAGACCACATCTTACATTTCCACATAGTACAGACTAACTCCAAAGGGCACAGCGAATCACCCTCAGTTAGATCTAGATTTACACACAGCTGAAATAGACTTTAGATTAGAGAAAAGTTGGATCCAGATCCACATTATGGAACTGAGTGGATTCCGAACACGGACAACTTTTCAATGAATAGGGCCTGCCCTTCATGTCTTCAACTTCAAGAAAGGAGCTTTAGCTTCATATTACAGTAATATCTTACGAGTGAATACCGGAAGGATAGGCCTACTGAAAATAAAAAGTGCAAGAAAGTGGTTTCTTATGTCACTTATGACAAAACATTTTGTAACATTTATTAAAGCACTAAACAAATTATTATTCCCCAAGCCAAATAGATGTAGAAATTTGGACAGCAAACAGTTTTTCAATGGGTCAAAAAACTGGGTATCCTGGGTTGGGGGCTGGTTGAGTCAAACCTCCATTTCATGAACTTACTTCTCCTTTATCCGCGAGTTCTTTCTTGGATCTTTTCACAGCTTTCTTTTCTGCTTTTTGATCCGTTTTCTCTTTGCCTTTTCCTTTCTTCTCTTTCTTATTTTTTTTACCCATTATAGAAAATGTAACAAAACCAGGTTACAAATAACTTGATAGATTTTCTCAGGTATTGTGAAAGATTGACAACAAAACGTGTGTTCCTGATGTAAACATGTTTAAAAGCGAAAGTAAGAAGTATTTCCGTTTCCGTAAACAATGAAACCACATGCTGATATCGCATTAGGACCGCAGAATAAAGCACATCATTTTCTTCACTCCGGAACTAGTCAACACCTCTCTAATGCATCAAATGCTGTAAAGCTTTCAAAACATAATTTGGAAAAGCCCCCAAAATACATGTAGCTAGTCGGTACATCCACACTACCATAACGCCCCCATACGCACATACTTACTGTTATAATAAAAGAAAATGAAAATTCAGCTTATGTTGAAAAAATGAAGGCATTAGATGTTGCATGGCAGCTAAAGCATTTGATATTGCGGGCTGTTGACCAAGGTTATTATTCCTATTTTCGAAAATAAAGCTTTCAAATTGAGATTATGAAACACCAAAGACAAATTCGGATTGAATGAATTCTTAATTGCCTTCTTATCCTTCAAACTGCAGCAACTGATAAAACAACAACAACAATAAATACCCACAGTAGGTGGCATGTCTTATTCATTTGAATTGAATAAGATGTTCCTGGAATAAAAAGTTTGAGTCCAATTCAGATGTGGGACTTCTTTGAAAATAAATATATTATTATGCCATGTACAGCCCAATAGCCTCAGTCAAAAATGTACATGTATGTCATACTCTGCATTCATTATTATTGTGAAGGTTCGAAACAAAAACTTCTCTTTAAAAAAATGAATAATTTACAACGTTATGCCACGCCAGAGAATGCCCCTTTTTTCACGCACAATTACGGGTTGTCAAATCTTCTGTGTAAAGCAGTTGGGGGCTTTTTTCCTTCGTAAATAATCTCTGTATTAATTTGTTTGTGGCTTTTGCCTCTAACTTTTACGAATCGCTGTTTTACCGTAACAGTGCTTTAAACTGCGTGCATCATTGAGTTAATTGAAAATGAAACAAAACTTTTTTGTAATTATCAGAAATTATAGACGTTGTCATTTTCAGTCAACCATTATGCTTTATTATAAAAATAATTTTCAACACAAACCACGAATCTATAGTATTTATCTCGTATAAGGCATGAGTGGTTATTGGTTCGGACATAGAAATGCCCGGATGACGATCTGCTCTTCTATGTTTTCAAGGAATTTTACATGGCGATTGTAATGACCATGATTTACCCGAAGTTTCCTTGAGATAATCTTTGGGACATTCGTTGACACTTATTGGCGTACACCGTGACCACCATGGTGTTAAAAGCGGACCTGTGTGAATGGTTCAAAGGCCTTCATGCTCGTAAAAGGATAGATTATATGTGTGGTTTGTTACATATGTGCCTCCCTCTGGAACTTCGGTTCATTGGAACTGTGTTGGAGGATTTAGCAAAAAAAGACTTCAACTATCTTCGAGATGCCGAAACAAAAGCCAACACCCCCTCAGACCTTGCCAATGTCACACAAAATTTGGCTGATAAAGAGCTGAGGGCCAAAATCCATGTAGCCTTGGCACTGATGCGTTCTACAAATTCTGCTTGTGCAAACAAAATTTTCACTATTTTAGAAAGACTGTGGTTGAATAGCACTTTCCATGAATTAGGCCTATTGAGCAACAGGCAGACAGCAGAGGAAATTAATTCAATACTGACTCTAGCTGCGCATCATCCAGCTTTCCAGTTTTATCAGCGACAACGACTAAGTGAAGCCCTGGAAAATATAGAACGTCGGATTCAAGAATTATTTGGGGTGATTAGCAGACCAATTTTTTTTATACAGACATGCTTGTCTTTTGTTATTCGTTCATTTTAAAAAATTGCTCGTTGTTTTAGATTTTTATGCTTTCTTCATTGGTATTGGGTATTATTGTACTGTAAAAGTTTCCAGTTGATTTCTCTCCAAAGAATAAAATCAAAGCTCCGTTCAAACTAAAATTGACAGAATTCATGAAAGAGGTTTTTTTCGGTCATTTTAACCAACATTTTATAAAGCTGAGATAGACTTATCATTCCATTAAAGTTTTATAACAAATATTAATTCACATGTTGACCATATAGGCTAGCCTCTGTTTTATGCTTTTGGAAAGTCACAGACCAATTCCTTGTTGTGTTCTAAATTATGTTAGGTGCATCTATAGGAAACTTAAGTTGATGATTAATTTTCAATTTGCCCTGAAATAGATTTTCATTGTTAACGGAGGCACATGTTCATTCATTAATTCAATTAATTGTAAGTCAGAGAAGAGATGAAAGTGGGGAGAGACTGGCGATTATGCAATGTTGTATTAGGCTGTATTTTACAAACTAAGATAGTTAGCGTAGCACAATCTTAAACAGCTCCAGGAGCATTTTGTGAAACTTTGATTCAGGCAATTTCTCTTGAATTGCTTTTTGCTGAATCCCATGGACAATTTGGGTGTGGCTAAAATCGTAAAAACAAACAAATTTACTTAGTCCTCATTTGTGCTGTGTCAGCACATAAGGTCATTAACACTAATAACAGAGAGGACAAACAGTCCCTATCTGAAGCAAGCTTCGCAGTTCTTCCCCAGCTCCGACCCAATTACACTAATTTACAACAACAAAAAAGAAGAGGAATTGCTTAGACAGTCTCAGAAAGTCCTCTCTATAACATCCCAAAACAAAGCATTACAGCTTGGAAAAGTTGTTAGAATTTAAAAGTTTAGTTCACCAGCTTGTAACTTGGTATAAAAGGAAGTACTTTGGTCTTTGGTTCACCGTTGAGTAGAAGAAACAACTAGAATTCTGGTTCACTGTCCAAATACAACAGAGGTAACCGACACAAAAGTAGCCAACGCTCTAAAACTCTGGTCAACTCTCCATTGGCGAGAATAGAGTATCAAGCATTTTGATTCATTAACAGACATGAATAACCTGTACAGAAACTAAAGTACTTCAAGAATTAGATTGATATAAACCACAACGCATTGTTTTTTTTTAAGCAAAGTGAAAATCTTGAGGGTCTCATAGTGGATTAGTCTACTCTTTCTTCTTTCAATACTTAGAAGTGTCTTCAACATTTTGAGAATTGGCTGAAAAGAATACTGACCCTATTTCCGTCTCATTAATTGCTTTCTTTTAAAAATTGTCATTTTCTTCAACTGAAGTCTGAAATTTAAAATGATTCTTGAGAGCCGCACATGATCAATGTTTTTCAGCCTTGAAGTGAGTAATTCTTGTTTTTTAATGTTCCAAATAGCTGAAAGAATTTTTATCTTTGTCTCGATGCTTAGAACCTTATAAATGTAGATTTTATCTTTTCTTGTTTTATGAATTAAATTGACATTAGGGAGAGGCATATTATACAGCTTTGAATTTTATTTCGATATACCGTCACGGTTAAAACTTCCTTTTCTGTTTTTTTGTTGGTTTTCAGAATGATATTGATGACCCAGAGTTATTACCCCAAGCCGCTTTGTGCCACCGTCCTTTACTGTTCAGTAGATCACCAGTGTGTGCTCAGCCAGAAAAAGGTGCGTTTCTCTTCTTCCTTTTCTATCCCCCTTTTACCCTTTTTTTTTCTTTTTACAGTATTCTGTAGAAATAGATAGACATTAAAAACTCTCTAGTGTTTCCCAAGTAAGAAACAAAATTGAAAAGCTTTCAGCTAAGTTACTTCTCTTTTCTTCTTCTTTTTCTTTTTTTCCCCTCTTCTCTTCTTTTTCCTTTTCTCTTTCTTTGTCTCCCACTATAATGGGTCTTCTTTTCATGTAATTGTTGTTTTTGTTTCACTGAGAAGACAGTAATTGTCGATACATCTTGATTTTGTTTAGTTTTGTGACATTCTTACCATTAGAAGCATTCCACCTCACTACTTTTTTTGACATAGTAGGGTTAATTTGATAATACAATTGAAAAGCATTGAGAGATTTTTTGGTGACAAAGTATGCAGGCACTGTGGCAGAATACCATGACAGGGAAACTAAAATCTGGGAGTAGGTGGAATACCTCTTTAGTTTTTTGCCTACTTAAACCAGTGTAACTGTACTATGCTTTGAGCTGATCTGAGAGATCATGGAACTGCTAAAGATGTGACAGAGGATCAGACTTGCTGCCACCATTTAAGTCAGTAAGGAACTCAAACTAACTTATGTTATAAAGGAACAAAAAAGAAATATAATGTATCAATGAAGAAGAAAAAAGGAATTCTGCAAAGAAAGGTATCATTTGACATGGTGTATTTTTATTCTTGCTGCAGTGTCTCTTACATTCATTGAGATCAAAGGCACAAACCCAAGAGAAGGACCCCAGAACAAAAAGACAGCCATAGAGTTCAAAGTTCATGTGAGTATTTTTTTGTCTCTGGTGGTCTGTTCCATTTACTTGGCTTAATGTAGGCCAAAGAATGAAAAGTGTTTACTAAGTGTTCAGTATTGTTACTTCTGGACAGCTGTTATAATTGATCGTATAACTCATTTTTCAGTTTTTAATACTTTGTCAGCAGTTAAAAGAAAAATAAATTTCGTTGTAAAACATTCATCATTCAGGAACAAAATGCTTTATTTATGAAATAGGATGTGCTGTTGTGAATTTAAGTGGTCTTTAAAACTTTTGAATCCGACCATAGCAGTAGTAATAGAAGGTTGTTTAAGAATAGGCTGATGGTGCTCAAAGTTCATGAGTCTAATCTGTACATATTGCATTCAGTACAGTATGTAATGCAAATATCACCATTGAGTTCAGTTAAAACTTTTTGTCAAATATGAAGGTCTTCAGAAAACTGGTGTCGTGTTATCCAGTTTGGAAAAATTGTTCTGGCGTGGATGGAAAAATATGGAATCAAGGAACCAGATGTGACAACAGTTGTATTAAAAGCTGACTGTTATGATTATTATATAATATTAGATATGAAGAAAACTTAACTAGTAACTTAAGAGCTAATAACTGAACTAAAAGATTTGATATTTGTTTTTATAAGATGCTAGTAGTTCTCTTCTCAAAATAGACAGAAATAAGAGTATAAAAAATGAGAGCAGTAATAAAAGAGGAATGAAGAAAAGTTACTGGCGAATCTGACCTTCGTAAAATAATGTTCTTTTGTTTTGTTTTTTCAGGCAAAATGGTCCAATGGAAATATCACTGAAAAATTTATGAAGTACAAGGAATTGCAAGATTTACATCACAAGGTGAATATAGTACAAGTTGTCTATCAAATGGGTTAATAAAAGTGTAAGGTACTGTTGTAATTCTCAGTGGTGTTATGCTATCATTAGCTTGCAAAGCTGTACAGTCTAAGGATCATGTCTTCTGCTAACTGAATAATGTAGACATTTATAAAGTGAATAAACATTATTTTGTGAAGGCAAATAGATCTAATGTTTTTAGAATTGGTTAGGACTGTGATGTTGAATGAATTTTTACCTGAATTCTGGAACACTGACATCCATTGTTCTTGTGATTTTGAATGTGGAGACTTTTTTCTGTTCTGATATAGTGGCTTGTAGGTTTGTATATCTATGTATTCTTAAATAACACTTACATTTAAAATTGCAGCTGTGTGACAAATTTCCAGAAGAAAAGAAACAGCATGTGATACCAGTTTTTCCAGGTATTGTAGGAACATTTTTATAGTCTTATTGATTTTTTGTCATGAGAATTATATTTTATTTTTTAATTTTAAAAAGCCAGCCTTATTGTTTTTCTTTAATGGAAGTCTGTAATATTTTCTTTCTTTTAATTGAAACAATTTTACATCTATAGATAGATGGGCGATTGTCTTTTATTTTCTCAAAGCTTATTTTTTGCTTAAATTGTACCAGTATAGTACAACTCAGATTGTATAACAAACTCAGGAAAAGAGAGATCACAGTTATAACAACAAAAAGAATCCCAAGGTCCATAATTCAATTAATAATTTGCAGAAATAACATAAGTAACCACGAGACGATCTCTGCATATGATTAACAAAAATAAAATTCTTCAATGATCTTATAACTAGAATGTTGCCATTCCTCAAGACAAGCTTGTTGTCTTGATGCCAGTTATATATTTCTTGACATCATCTACCACCATCATATTGAATCACATTCCTCCCTTCTGTTGGCCACGAGACTTCACTTTGAGGTCAGGAAGAATAGGGATAGGGGTGGGTGTCCACACTCAAACATAGTCCATCCAGAAACCAGAGAGTAGTACATCTAACTGAAGACATGTGGGAGTAGGGTGAGGACGGAAAAGGTAAAATATTGCAGCTGCCATACAACACGAGATGCTGGAACTGTACCGTTACGCCTTGTGCCAGTGCGCTTGTCATCATTCGAGCAGTCTGCCTTTTTAGATCTGGACCTAAGTAGTGTTGACTCGGTGTGCAATGAAATGGGCTGAGGTTCCAGATTATGTCTGGACAAAGAAAAACATGCAGTGCAAATTCATCCATGTTTTGGGGGATTTAGATCTAAAGATAGGCTTAGACTGTTTTAACCATGTTATCTGCAAAGGTTGTGCGTTCTCATCTAGCAATGCAGCAAAAGTTTTGAGTGTACCTTCCAAAACAAGATTATAGAAGAAGAATCTGTCATCGCTTCGATTCAATTTGGGATTCTTGGATAACCAGTGCCTTCGTGTCCTAATTTAGCCATTTCCCTGTTGATTTTTTAAAAGAAAACTCAGATATATTATGAAAAAAATAGCACTGTTGGGGGATTTTGTTTGTCCGAATTGTACTGTAATTATAGGTCAATTGTGATAAATATTTTTCAAACAATACAATTTTCATGACTTGATTTACACCAAAGTACAAAAGAAAAAATATCTTTTTGACTTATTCTGTGAGGACCAGAGGTAGTTTGGGTTTTATTCCCATAAAAATATGAAGCAAATTATGAACAACTAGTTTTTTTGATGCTTGAAAAGAATTATGTAATGGAATGACTAAAGGAAAATGTATGGAAAAACTTCACTGATCTATCGTGTCAGAAAGTGTATGATCATTTATTTGTTTAACTCTTTCTGCCTAATTTCTTGTGACAGGAAAACAGCAGTACAATAATGACTCCTTGAAGGACAAAATGGCTGCACTGAATGCATATCTTAGGTAAGTGTGTCCTTTCAATTTTACTTTCGTAATTTGTAAAAACAACAGTTTTTATGTTTTTGCTATGTACTAAAATTTCCTTACAATCATATCATTTTTGTTTTGTTTTTGTAGTAACACATTTCTTTTTCATTATTTCAGAGACCTTATGAAGACGCCTGTCCAAATTTCGGACTGTGACATCTTGACGGAATCGTTAAAGGGCAATCTGTTCTATCACCAACATCCTCTCCCTGGACCTATTCCACAGCCACTATTCTTTCAGTATCCTGATGGTAATACACACTGTTTGCTCTCTTTCCCACAATTCATTCTTGAGATACAAATGACATTTTATGTATGTCTTATTGTGTTTCGCGCCATTCAGGCAATATTCCAGTATTTGTTATGCAATTAGTTTGATAACAGACATAATAGAAGTAATAGAGTGTTTGGCATTCCTTCATAAAGCCCCTGATTAATAGTTTTAATGATTTCGTTTACTTTATGGATAATTCATATGGGAAAGCTTGGAACGTTTCAGCCATCAATTTATTATTTGTTCATGCAGCCGTTATATTTTCACTTTTTCTTTTCAAAGTTAAGAAAACTTATGCTCTACCCTACACATTTGTCTGTGGAAATGGGACCCTACCAAACAAAAGCGCAGTAACAATTAAATGTTTTATGACTTCTTTGTTTTTCCTATTCTATTTCAGGTATGTCAGAGCCTGGTCAGATGTTAGTGCCTGTGATGAGGTAAGGGCTGGGCTCAGCTTTCACCAATTAGTTCTTGTGCTCATATTCCCCTCTAGTTTTATGAGTAGACTAAAGTTCAGTCAAGAATAAGGTGTGGGAAAAGCTTAAAAAACAGAATTGAGGAAAGGATTCTTATTTGTTTTTATTTAAGATAAAATGCAGACAGATTTAATTTTTCCCTTGTCCTTATCACAGCACCCATAGAATCAACATCTCAGTGGGTCCTTAAGTTTCATTACATTTTTTTTCCTATAAAAAGTGTCAGAACGAATAAAATGTGCAGTACAACTTAAAAACTCACAATAAAACCCCCCTTTGCTGTAATAGTTCTCACCTTTCTGACACAGGTACGACCCCTATCAACAAACGAGCCCCAATATTGGGGCAACCTCTTGCTCTGCTGGCCCATCCCAGTGCTCCTCCACTGCCAACTCTCCCTGTAACTCCCGGACATCCTCCCCTGCTCCTCCCCCACATTTCTCCCCGTCAAGTAGAAGCAAGAAGGGTGGTGTCGTCGTAGCTAGCACCACCAGGAACGGTCCCCTGGTGGGATCCCTCATTGATCAGGACAAGATGGCAGGTGCCGACTCCTCCCTCATGCAGTTGCTGAAACTTCTCAGTTTAGAGAAATATGCCGACAACCTGAATGGATTATCAGTGGAACAGGTAAAGAAAACATTCAGTGGCGAGTCTGCCTCAAATATTTGTTTCCTTTAGGCTGTTTGATCTCATTACATTCTTTTTGCCGTCAGGGAACATCTCTTTTTTTCTTTCTTTTTTTTTTTTTTTTTTTTTTTTTTTTTTGTAACATGCCAAAAAAACTACGATAACTTTTTAAAATACTGTATACAGTTTGAGAAATAGTAATGAGATACAATTTGTAAGTCTCCATAAGAGATTCATAAAAGAGCAGTTTTGCTAGTGCCTTTTTATTATTAGCTGCAAATGGTTAATTTATAAAAATGATATTTGAAAATTCAAACTGTGCTCTGTTGTTTTTGTCTTTTTAGATTTTGTCAATGAGTTCGGACGATTTTTCAAAACTGGGGCTCCCTCAAGATGCACAGGTCAAGTTGCATAACCAACTAGAGCAGTTAAAGTAAGTCATTTCTGTTGTTAAATTAAATTTTATTAATACAGTGATTTCCACCTAAGAGCCCATTATTCATGTGAAATGGATTTTTTTCTATATAATTCATCAGCGTAAGAGCCGGCTTTTAACTACAAAAGCCGCCTTAGAACACAGTCTTCTTACCCGACTGATTTTTTTTTTTTTTGTAGCCGTCACCTGTTGGCCGCTCTGCTTTTGTTCCAGGGATAGGCCCTAGCTGCAGTAGAAAGCAAAGCCCCGTTCTCTCTGCCCCATACCTCCGTTTTTTTCCCTTAGGCCTATTTGCATTGATGCGTTCAGTGGGCCAAGCCTGTCTGTTCTCATCGCCCGAAGCGTGCCCATCCAGCTCCGTATCCTATCTGCGTCTTAGACCAGTCATAATTAGCTAGGCTTTGTTGTGTCTCGCTACTATTTTCCGACCGACACCTTGAACACATGTCCCCCATCCCCATAGTCTCGATGTGTGGCCCTGCAACCCAGTCCACCCTACCCACTGCCCTTTGTTTCGATCTACTAGTGGAAGCGACATCTCAGCCAGTGGTCAGAACCATGATGGATCTTTGAGTTAGGTTTTATGGAGAGCATCTTCCATTGTTTTGCGTAATACAGACATGGATAATCTGGCAGGGAATAAGCATGATTCTGTTTGGTGTTTAAAATAATTTAAGTAAGCCAACCACAGATTGGTCAGTGATGATGCTTCATTAATTTGTTAGTGACCATTTAGTCCCCCAGTCTAAGTCGCGTTGTTCTGTTGCAAACATCGTTTTTCTATGAAATCTGTCTAAAAGCCCACTCCAGCTAAGAACATAGTCATCGTGTCTGCCGAGGGGCAGGTTCTTAGGCAGAGTAAAATGAGGATCCTCATTTTGTAAGATTTGATGACAAAGTCTTGGTCACTAAACAATTTTTTTGACGTTTGCTTCAAAGTGTTCAGTAAGTAAGGAAATTGAACAGTTTGGCAGTTTCACTTGGAACCAATTTTTAAAAGTTCCTTGGGCAAGAATCAATCTCTTTGTAAGAAATTTGAACAAAGGAGCTAATTTTTACCATTGAAAAGTCCCGTTCTTCTTCTGTGATCACAGTCTTCTGTTTGTAATGCTTATTCATTCATGTAAGTCAATGAAAGTTGAATTTCTGTTTTAAGGATGTTAAAAAAAAGGAGGTTACACTCGTGTGCTTTCTTAAAAAAATTAACCAAAAAAACTATTAATTTCATTCTTGAAACCAGCAAATTGTTTTGTTCCTCATTGAGTCTGAAGTTCCTCTCTAAATCTATGCATAAGTACGGTCTTTCTGGGTTTTTTTTTCTTTTTTCCCTCCTGGCTCTGTAGATTCTTACTGAGCTCACAAACTCATCTTCCTCTGACCCTTCTTATCTTTAGGCACAATCCTCGGGACATCAACGGTCTGATCAACTCGACAGCAGTAAGTCCTTCCTCCTCCGAAGCAGTAGCCGTAGCTCCATCCTACCACCCGTGGCATGTCCACCAGCCAGCTCTCCTCCCCCTTGCCAACCAGGCTGCCTACATGCAGCACCCTTTCACTGGCCCACCCCACCATCATTCACTACCTCCCTCGGGCCTGTTGGTGTCTCCCCGTTCTCACCTGGCAACAGATGAGAGCTCTCCAGCCAACTCCGAGTCCAGCCCCTCGCACAGCCCCGCCCTGTTCTCGCAGTCAATGACCGTGGAGGCCCAGCAAACAGGTCCTGGCAACATGCCCAATGCGTATACAATCATGTCACAAGTGAAGGGTGTAAAGAATGCCAAGCAGCAGGATAGTTCAGGATCAGAGGACAACGAACGAAACACTGGTATTTATTGAACACTCTTTTTACTCCATGGTTTCTTGTGTGGGTTCTTGGTAAAAAAAAAAAAAAATGGGGAAACATGAATGCTTTTATTTCGTTCATATAAAGTCTTTTGAATTTACCTATCATCATCATCATCATCAGCCTTTTTCATCCTGGTGTGGGTATAGGCCACCAAGAAGAGCCCTCCATCTTTCCCTGTACTGGGCGATTTTCTCCACCTCTGTCCAGCTGTGTCCCATCTCTCCTAGGTCTGTGTC
The DNA here is from genome assembly GCA_039654405.1 of Bullina lineata. NCBI lineage: Eukaryota > Metazoa > Mollusca > Gastropoda > Bullinidae > Bullina > Bullina lineata. Next base: position 13,636 of record JBDFRD010084951.1, read on the forward strand.
AAGACCTCTCCGCCAGGTGGATTTTGGTCTTCCTCTTTTCCTTCTCCCTTGGGGATTCCACCTCAAGCTCTGTCTTGTCACATTTGTGGCGGG
>JBDFRD010085062.1:0-13720 GCA_039654405.1 Bullina lineata
GGATTGTTGGTAGTGTTGTGATTGGTCTTCCTCTGAACTTATCACCTGATGTTGCATAGTATGCTTCCATTGCTTTGATGGCTGGTATTTTTTCATGCCTTCTGAGAATATGTCCGAATAGTCTCCAGCGACTTTCGAGGATATATTGTACAAGCACAATATAGTATAATTAAATTGAACATCGCTTTAAAGTGAATACACATGCTTATACATGTAGTTCACAGGCCTTCCACTCTGGTGGATAATGGAAGCGCAAGTCACGTGTTGCACCCTTGCCACAACCAGATGCAAATCATGTACATGTACATGTATCGGCTAATCCTGCTGAGGAAGCAAAACTAGCATCCTGTTTAAGAAGCAATCAAGCATCATGAATGTTCCAGGTTAAGATCCGATTTTTTGGGTCTTATAGGGCCTGAAAAGCACGAACAAAGCACAAATAGGAGTGAACGCACGTCCACTTTCATAATCGCAGGACAATTTATGAAGAAGGCGATGATACAACAACATACAGGGTAACAAAGTTGTCATTAGCATTTATTTTACGCATTCAAGTCATACACGATTCTCAATCAATCACAGTAAGGAAGACCATATTTCAGTGTCTCATTTATTTACGCTTTCCACGCAAAGAGTGTGAATAATTTATTACACATGTATAGAGCATCAGACGAATTGTAAATGTAGAATAAAAACCAGATCCTTAGGGGGACAATACGTTGAAATACAGTTGAAATCATCCACAATCAAAATGGGGATTGTATAAAGTGGAACACTTATTAATTTACCTTCCCTAGCACTTCATACTTCCTTTACTTCACATGAAACGTAAGTGTACATTCCTTACCACACAGTTCACAGACCTTTCCCTGAAGCATAGTTAAAAGAAATGGAATATCAATTGGCAAGCTGACAGTTAACTATGGACAGAAATTCACTAGCTGGGCACATGTTGCAGGATACTAAATCATAAACTGGTTTGCATATAATGTCAATCACCACAGTGTACTTAGCATACATGTGTATCACGATGCTACAGACGCTGATGAGTGAGAAGGTGCAAGAGGTCACTGAATCATCCTATACTCTTGCATTATAAATAGCTCTGCTTTCCAAGAGCGTGTAATCGACTCAGCAACTAGCCACAAGCGATCAGGTCCCACTGAATAGCACTGATAGGGAAGAATACCCACATATAGCTGGATCTGGTTTGGGAAAAATTGTGATTGACAAACATTCCAATACAGCCAGGGCTTTCTACAGCCCATACTTGAAGGTGGTGTAATTATTCAAGTAAATAGTTTATGCACACCAAAACTAAAAACAAATCCATACAATACTTCCACATCTCAGAGATATGCTCCAGTTTCCAAGTTTTACAGTTTCAGTTTTCAAAGAAAACATAAAACATATAAAAATTGAGTAACTTTTCTATTATAAAAAATTGCACTTTCAAAGAGTAAGTACATGTAGTAGTAGTAGTAGAAGAAAAACATCACACTACCAGTATCATATTATTTGTGACCAGGCAGTGAAGATAAGCTTAATCACACAGTTCAGCTGGTTTCATTTAATTCAATCCCTTTCAAAAACACAACAAGACAGCCCTCTCCACATGTTTCAACGAATTACACCTCTCGACCTAAAAATCTTCCACTTCTTCATTTTTCACAAAATAAAGACCATCCTGATGTGAACTTATCCATACATACATTGTATATAAATACAATTGAGCCTGTTCATCTTAAAGTTTACGATACTTAGGAAGTACATGGAACATTTAACTGTCCATACACAGTCATCCATTGATCCATTCATATATAACTATATTGTATAACCATCCATCATTTCATCCATCTATCCTTCCATTCAGACTCATTAACAATTAACATATCTAATTCAAAAGCACCAAGCATTCTTAGAAATTGCTGCAAACAGATTCTAGCTCAATAACAATTCATTGGATTAAAAGATTTTATTAAAATAGTTACCCTACATCTGCTGTGCTAGTTTTGTGAAACAAAAATATTCATCTACGAGAAAACCAAAGCTTATGGAACCCTAATTCTAATGGAACTAGCAAGACACACCCTTTTCAATAATTGAACATTTGATCTATTTTATATGCATTTTCTCATCACTTTGACAGGAATACACACGATTTTCATCACAAGGAATAATGACCTGAATGTACAAGATATTAAAGAAAGTAGAGTGTAGAAGCCGTACAAATGTAGAATAAATTATAACCCTGCAACATGTGCACTTTATCTGAAAGGAAAATTAACAGTTCCCATTACATGCTTTAAAACTCTCTTCTTCCTTCTTTTTTCTCCCTCATATGCACACACAAACAAATCACTCTACTATTAAAGGAAAATATATGCTATAAACAAAAGGGGGCCTCCTAAACTGAAAGACTACAATACACAGCCACTAGATCTATATTTGTAATTTTTTGTTAAATCACAAAATAAAAAAATACAGATGAAACCACTTCTACTCAGTATTCAAATGATTGTTTGACAACAATACGCCTGTACTAGAGCTACTGATGATGTTTGAAGTGATTTTATAGGACGGCTGACTTTTCAGAAAGAAGTCCGAAGTTCTTCAGAAGACTTTATCTTTCTGCAAAGCATTGATGAAAGCATCAGCCAGCTGGGACTTTCTGTAAAATAAAACAATAAAAAGATGTGAGAATCACTTAATATGTTGCCATAAGCAGACTTTGTGCACAAAATGAAACAGAAAAATCTTGCTTTAAGGCATAGAATAATACACATCACAATACTGTTTTGCCTTACAGAGCATCTCAATATTATATCAATATATATAAATATGAGATTGAAACACAATCTGTTCTTTGGAAATTAGTGTATCAGTGAAAAAAACTATATATTTGATGATCGGGCTATCAAAAACCAACAACAAAACAAACAAAAAAATATTAAAAATGTACAAGTTGAAAAGTAAAATAAGTTTACCTACTCTACATTTCAAATTTACAACGTCTCTACTGCACATTATGAGATGAAATGAAATAACTTAGAACATTATATTCCTCAATTTGATAAGATGAAATCTCAATTTTAAGTCTTACTAACCTGAATGAACAATTTTGAACACAAGAAGTTAAATATTACTCCTATTCTTAAAGAAATCTGTTACTCCCATCGATTTCCAATCAAACCTCACCTTGGATCTTGATTACATTGTTGTATTTGACAAAATGTACTAATTTCTAAAAGAAAAAAATGTACTTTAAAATTATATTTATATTTTTCAATTTTTTACATTTTGCCAACAATTCAGGAAAATAGCTCATAAAGAAAAACACTGAAAGCATTTTACATAAGTAATACATGTGCATGTATACATGTACAAATGCTTGAGGTATCAGTGGGCAATGAATATATTCAGGTGACGCTGTTTTAGCACAAGAACAAAATCTTGAATTCCAAAAATGCGGGGAGTGGATCATGGTAGATTACCAATAATAATGGGATGCATCTTGAAGCAGTCAAAGCAGAAAACAAAAGCCAAACAAATCAAACACAATTTTCGTTTCTCCATTTTCTTTCCAAATTTATAAACTAATCGCAACAACAAAAACGACTTCAACAATAAAAACATTAAGTTATTATACCTTTACTTAATGCTGAAAAAAAATATGTGTAATGATAAGTTACGTCAGGAGAAAATAATTGCATCATATTTTTTCAAGAATCAGACTTTGGTTTGTGTGTTTCCGGACACGTATGATGATGTGTGTTAGAGTGTGTCTGTGTGTGAGAGTGAGAAAGAGAGAGGGGGAATGTTGGAAGATGGAAAGGGAAAGGCTAGGAGATTAGAGAATTGTGGAAAAGAGAAATTAGAGAACAGTTAACTAACTACAGTGAACCTCAGATGTAACGAGGCTACAGGAACCAGCCCAATGTCCTCATTGAATCTGAGGTCTCATTGAATACAAGGTCATAGAAACAGTGACTACAAGTACCAGAAAAACTGAATTTCATTGGTCCAATTAAACTGGCATGGCCAGTCAGCAAGCAATAGGCCACCCTCTTTCTCTATTTCTCAGGCCAAACCAGGGCTTGACCTATACAAACACACCTACAATTGATGTTCACTTGAGATAATAGCATCGGCATTCTATGCCATGTTCCCATCCCTATTGCCCTTCTACTTACTCCCCTTCACAACTACAATTGAACAGGTGAAGACCACCTTTACCTTCTCACTCTCCATGCATAGATCTAAGCGGACACACACAATGAATGCGTGCAAGCCCTAAAGCACCTACATATTGACCCAGTCAAGTTGCAATGGTCTATTCATGTAATAAGCCTGAGCACAGAAGAACTGCCTCAAAGAGAAAGGATCTCATTAAATTTGCCTGGTGCGGATGATTTTAGAAGATAACCTCTTTACAGGCGAGGCTGGTAAATTTTGGTTCCGGTACTCATTTGATCTGAGGTACAACTACAAAGGCAAATAGAAAAAAACCAACAGGACTTTTTATCTCGTTGGATCCAAACTTGTATTTTGAGGTTTACTGTACTTACCTTCTCATCCCAATAATATTCCCAGTGTACCTACTACTATTCTTTAAAAATGTTTTATTATTTTTATTATTGTCACATGAGTAATTTCAACAGAACCAAGATACACGTATCTTGTTGCTTACATAAAAAGAGTACGTACATATCCCATGAAACAAATCTTAGTAATCTTGATATTTAGACAGTCTTGCAACTATTTGGATATCTTTATTGTCTCCTACTATTTAACAAATGATTTTGAGAGGATATAAACCATCTCCATGAAAGCCACTGAAGATTTCTAGTGGGTTTTTTTTTGGTGACTGCTGTATAATATAAGTTAGTTAAAACTGCGTTGTCCTTTCATGACTTCACAATTTGGTATATATTATAAAAATGTTTGATGTATCAACTGGCAGTGTTTGTTGTGCAAACACTGCTATTATATTGGAAGAACATAATACTAAATACTGAAAAAGCAGGGGATGTATCATAGAGAGCTCAATCATAATTTAGGATGCACCCAGAAGGAGTTACAGCAACACTACGCAGTGAGTTAACAAAAAAAAATAACTGTGAACATTTTACTTACTGGCAGGCTACATTAAATTACGTAATAGTAATACTGATAAAAAACGTATAAAACTGAGATGATATTGGACATTTGTTCAAAGAAGCCCTAAATTCATAACTTAGTCCAAACATTAGTTCACATCTCTACAACAGAACACAACTGTAAAAGAGAAAATTCCTACATATGACAACAATGACTCTATTTGTGTACAACAACGAGTGAGTAATACTAAAACAATGCCACTGTCAATAATACTGGAATGTACATCAAATGTCTGCATATTGTGATAAATGCACAATTTCAACCACAAAGGAGATAACAAAACTGACTTTAAATGCACAATGAAAATTATGTTGTCTTCCAATGATTCTCAAAAGGATTTAAAAATCAAAAGAAGATGACTAAGTGCGATATAAAAAGCAGTTAAATACAACATGACATACACAAAATTATGCCATGCACAATTCTAAAATTGTGTTTTCAAGCCAAGACAACAAAGAAAGTGAAGCATATAGTTCTGTACAGGTCTAAGGTAAATTACTCTGAATTATAATGTGTTTCAACTACACACCCTTTTGCCCTGAATTACATTGCCTAACAACTAGTTACATCAAACATTAACAAACCAAGATTTAAAGATAGACGCACTTGTAAAATACATTGTGTATCAGAGAATCAAGATGTAACACGTGCAAGCCAGCTGTAAGCCCAAAAGCATGAGAGCAAGAGATATTTTTCATTTTCAAATTACATCAACTAAAATTACAATATTACCTATTATGTGCGGTAATTTTTCTCTCATGACATTAGATTAAAATAGGTGGAAAAAAGATTACCGGTACCTATAGCATAAAAAGACTAAGATGATATTTCTGGACCAACACATGTAAATAATACACAAATCAAATGTGATGTCGTTGAATAGTTAAGCTAAGCAGATGGTCATAAGTTTGAATTCTGGCCATCACAGTTCAAACATTGTGTCCTTTGGTAAAATGTTACAATCCTCCCCCCATGTAGTAATCTACGACAGATTAGCGTCTTGTCTAGGAGATAAAGTAAAAATCATCTGTTCCGCTTCACGCTACAGAAACGGGATAAGCTCTGGATCTATGGGCCTCATAAGCCTTGAAGGAACTTACCATGCAGTAAGAATAAGGCCTACTACAATTCTGCTTCAACAGTAAATCTTAGACAGACTAATATACTAACATCCTAATCTATTGCACCCAAAATAAACCATCACTGGCCGTGAGGAAACTGTGTTGAAACATAAGACTACAATATATAATTCTATGTGCCTATGGTATGAGTTGAAAATATCAAACAATTTGACCTTGTTAATTCTTGAACCATGTTTCATCTCCAGACACCAATATTTACATCGTGACAACAATGACATTCAATAATATTTTTGCCACAGACAACTCACATTTCATCCAATCAGCAAGACTAGAAGAGCGGAGATTTATTAGAAAAATTATAAGCATTCTAAGGTATTCAAAACAGGGCACAACTTCTTAAAAGTACCGTATCAGTAGTCACAACATTTGTATCACATAGTATGCACATGAGAAGAATTTTAGAAAAGAGATAATTAAAAAAAAAAAGTCACGACAGAGATGGAGATATATATGATGAAAATAAAATTTTACAGTTGGAGTAGGATATGATTTGTCCATGCCAAGAATGACCAAGTAAAACCTTGCATAGCATATCATTAGAAAAACGATAAGCATTCTAAGGTTTTCAAAACAGGGCACAACTTGTTAAAAGTACCACATCAGTAGTCACTACTTTGTATTACATAATATGCACATGAGAAGAATTTTAGAATAGAGATAATAAAAAAAAAAGTCACGACAGAGATGGAGAGAAGAATGGAAGTGAAGAGGTATTATCATTGTATTATTGTGACATTTAAATATATCACCAAAGATCAAAAAAAGAAGCAGTATAAAATTAAATAATAGCTACATTGCAAAATCAAACAAAATTATATATAATATATATGATGAAAATAAAATGCTACAGTTGGAGTAGGATATGATTTGTCCATGCCAAGAATGACCAACTAAAACCTTGCATAGCATAACATTAGAAAATCACAAGAAACAGCACAGACATTTTTTTTTTTTTTATTTGAGCTATCCCCAACTTGGAGCAACCAAATTTGTTAATTTGTAGTTATGATTTCTCAATCAAAAGGATAGCAAAAGGGATGATGTAACGCTTCCACATTGCACGGATGAATTTTATGAAGCATATATACTTCCACACTTTTAAATGCAATTATTTTCTTTAATATTTTTCCTTATTGTGCTGTTTCTCAAAAAGTAGCATTTATGTGATGAGAATACACATACAATCTATAATTGTTATTATCATTATAATGGTATATGGGAATATATGAACTAAGAGACAAGCAGTTGCAATACAGATGAAGACTGAGAACCGAAAATGTACAATAATAAAGATTTTGAATGAAGTTAAAATATCACATAACAAGGAATATTTTGAATGAGGTGAAAATATTGACTTAAAGTTTAGTTATCATAAGCCTGGCCTGTGTTGTAGCAGCCAAGTGGACAATCAAGTCAATCTACAAGTTCTATATGAACTACCAAATCATGGTTATTATCTTACACTTTCTTTCCCTAGCAAGCCTGTCTTCCTTATTCGTTTCTCTCAAACAAAGTTAAAGGCATCATAAGTCACCCCCCTGTATAATACTAGAATGAGGCTCAGACCTATTCATTTTAATTCACAATGCTGTCAATTTTATTTCCTGTTTGTATTTATTTTATTCTTTTTTGAGAAAATAGACAAGAAATTACAGAAACTAGAGGAAATTGTAATTCTGTTTAATTCTGCCATTTTTGGTTCTCAGCTTCATTTGTAAAGGAAATATTTTCTATTCTTAAAAAAAAAGCATACATCAGCGGTGAATAAAGTGAAACACATGGCAGCTCAAAACAATGAACACGGATGAATACATCAACACGATGTTAGGATAAAGTCGTCGAGTTAGACTTCATTGTCATTTGAGCACGGCAGGTATTTCACAATTTTCTTTGGTTAATGTCACCCAGGTACAGCAGGAAATTAGTTGAAGCAATCCCAGATGAAATGGTTTCACCTATACTTACTCACACAAACACACACTGAATCATTGCCTTAGGACACATGCTGCTGTTTAGCTTTCCTGTATATTTTCAAAGAGAAAGGTTAATGAACTAGAAGAACAGGTGGCGGGGAATGCCTTGAGACATTCTGACTGTGGACTGACAGCGCAAATGATCAATAATAACACACAACAGAATCAATCAAATCAAGTAGAAAAACTAAAAATTCAAATCATAACACATGGAAACGAAATTGTAACCCAAGTTAAGTTAAGTAGAAAATAATGACTCAAAAGAAAAGAAAATGGTGCAAATCAATAAAGATTTTAAGCATTTACTTAAAGTGAGTGATAAAACTGAATGGTAAGTGCTGAAACTGAAATATTGATGACACATTATTCAAGCAAAAGTAAGCCGAGCAATGATCACAGTATTGCTTTCTTGCTGCCAATATGCAGGTTTGTAGTCACATTCACCATAAGTCAAATATGAGTATAGGGAGGGGGGAAAGCACACTGTAGTAGTTCTTAAAACCACTATAAACACTGAGATAATGGAAACACTAGATGTGACAGCAATAATTTCAATTCTTTTGCAAAATGAAGGCATGAAATAAAGTGATTTTTTTCCAAGTAAATGCAACATAAAAAAAAACGTTTCCATTCATAAAAATAATCTTGTGTATTTAGCAAATTTGATCGAATAGTCTTACCATGCTAAAGTCTTGGGCTTGACATCATCAATGATTGCCTGCACAACATCACTTGTTGTAGCAGATCCTCCAACATCAGGAGTGCGGATCTACAAGAAGGAGAGGAATCGGAGAAAAAAAAAAAAATGAAGGTTATAATTTTGAGGATACCGTAGTACAACGGTTTTATTAGTTTCAATAAACTAAATAACCCTTTTGTTTTCACACCTTAACTATCTTGACCTGTAAAAATACAAAAACTTCATTTCCTTTCACTCTCCTAGAAAGTTATCAGACTTACAACTGACAATAATTTCATGCTCCTTTGATTCATGTATTAATCATTTATTTTTAGTTTTATAAAAAATCTACAACCACTATCACATTATCTGGGAACGGCTAAATTAAAATTTCGAAAATCCTGCAGTGTCAAATGTACTGTGCTTAAGTAAGTGTACCGAATATAATATCATCCCTCAAACTGTTCAAATTTAACAATAGAACACTAGTCACACAATTAAGAACAGCTGTCTCAAAGTAACAACACTAAAATGTCACACATTTGATCACAAGTTTGAACAATAGGCAAGAACAGGCATGACATACACACCTTCTTGCCTAAATTCAAATTATTGTGCTCATTCTAGGTCCAATTTAATCAGATCTGAAGCATACAAAGGTGCTGATGACAGCAATTTTAAAACTTGTGCACAATAACATTCTTTGTACAGTTTATATACTATAAATACTATGCGTACATTAATATTCTGGCTTCCAGTAAATGGTTACGTTAATTATGAAATATATGCCACTCATGAAGCGTCACTCAAAACCTGCTGACTCTAAAAAATATGTAAGTCCCAGAAAGTTAAAAAGACTTCCATTCTTGAAAAAAGCCCCGAAATATTGGTGACACTTCTTACCTTTGGACCTACATTACTGTGTGTCTTTTTTTTTTTTGTGTATTCATGCATAGGGAAAAACATATCGCTCTGAAATTTCTGGGTCTAGGAGAACCATTTTTGTCAAAATTTGAAGCACGCCATCTCCTTTTCTTTCTTCAACACAATAAAAAAAGTACCTAATAAGTCCTTAAAAAAAAACACCCAAATGTATATTTTAATATTTTAGTGATGTTCATGATCAACATACCTTGCGCTCTGACAGGACAGTCATCACAGAATCTCTGATCATTTTTGCATGGTGGCTATGCCTGAAGAAGTAAAGGATATTCACCTCAAAATCTCTCACATTCTAGAATCAGTTGATAGTGAGACATTCAGACAGTATACAAATCAAATGATAAATTACAAGGTGAAACACGCAGAATCAGCCACATGAAACATGCACAAGGACACACCAATGTCATTCATTTTTCAAGAAGTGAAAAAAAGAAGGATGAATCTAAAAACTTAAAACCTATCACAGCTGGCCATAATTCTATGCCATCTCAATACACGTGGACACAAGGGATTTTTACCAACTTTACAACAGGTCCTCCTCAGCCAATTCCTAGATTTCAAGTTCAACTCAGGTCACACATTTTTCTGTACTTCAGGATATTATAAACCTGAAATTGGTACATCTTGATCAAACCAGATCTTATTGTCCTTCTATAATAGTTTCAAGGATACCATGAACTTCTCAAGATTTTAGTACCAATAGTAAAATAAAACAAGTAAAAAAAACAGCACCCCCAAAAAAAAAAAAAAAAAAAACAAAACAAACAAAAACAAACCCAGCTTACCCCAGATAGTCCAGCATGTCACAGCTGGCTACAAGCATGCCTGTTGGGTTTGCGATGTTCTTGCCCTTCATTGTGCGGCCAGAATTGCGGGTACCCTATGGAACAAGATGAAGCGGATGGAAAGAAAGTAGAGTGGCATTATAAATAAATGCTTCAAACATGTCATCTTTGACAGTCATGTGAACATTATTAATCCTGGTGATAGTAGGTTTGACTTAAAATTTAAAAGCCTCACACTGTAATTATGCTTTTTGTCTAGTTTCTTCATGCATTTCAGCTTCTTCTTAATGCCACTTTCTCTTCTAATAACTTCTTTCTTTAACTACAGGAACTCTTTGAAAAGCTATATTTATATGTTTCTTCGTTTCTCACTATTCACCAAAGGCAAGTTGTTATCATGTCTATTTTACAGACATTTTACAATGTCTACCTTATATTTAGCACCTTCATTAAAGATCCTTTGACAGTCTAAAATCATACAAAAGTAGGCAAGTGCTGCTGTCTAGGCAAAATTTCTAAATTTCAAAATTCTAACAATTACGTCTCACTCTCTATCAGACTACAGGTCAGACTAGCTCCAAACGTATTGACCATGTCTTTCCTTTGGAATAAAACTAGAATGACCAAGAGTGGCACAGTGCCTCTGGGCCAAGCATTGTTTCTAAGAGGCTGCCCAGGCAAAGCAGCATTTTGACAGCTTCGATTGTCTTTGAAATACAAAAGAGCCATGTATACCTAATCCATTCTGCTTAACACAAATCAAAATAAGCATCTGCTGTGGGGACCAAAGGAAGTTAATAAAAATAAAAACAGGAAAGTTTAAAAAAAAAGAGTGCTACTCACTGCTTCAAAGACGGCATACTTCCTTCCCAGATTCATGCCTGCAACCACCCCTGCCCCACCAACCAGCCCGGAGGCAATGCTGCTCAGGATATTTCCATACAAGTTGGGCAGCACCAGCACATCAAACTGGCTAGGCCTGGATACCATCTGGAACCATTCACAAGGATGTAAGAATTGATCAGAGGAGAACACAAACATGAGAGATGAACTCAATATAAAAAAAGGACAAACAAAAATAAAATATATAAACAGTTCAGTAAAAAACACAGTTTGAGCAATAAAAAAACAACTATATTATATTAAGTCACTCTGGGATGTCAGTAAATTGTGTGGTTATTTTCAAGCAGCAACAAATCACATCCCTCTACTAGGTCATTTGCAAATTACTCAGTGAACTAATACAGAAATTCACAAAACACACCTGCATGCTTGCATTATCAATGATGAGATCATTGAACTCAATATTGGGATAATTTTTTGACACTTCACGGCAGCACTGCAGGAACAAACCATCTCCAAGTTTCCTGAAACAGACAATTTGCCCTTCAACACACACATGTGGTGGTGAATTCATGAGCATTTGCAAGGCTGCCAACCCATCGCTATCCAATTTAGTAAAAAGAGCTTTGAACTTTAGTAAATTGCGACAATGATTAGTAAATCATCTAATGCCTCTTTATGCGGTCCATATACCTTCGACAACTTTCATCTTTTTCCTTCCAATGGTTGTTTCCACAAGTATTATGCATAGGGTAATTAAACTTGTATTAACATAAATGAAATTCTCACTTACTAAACTAACTGCTATTCTTTTTCACATCCTTTTTACCATAACACACACATGGTCATGTTCGGTCACATTGATTGAATACAACTATTTACACCTATTTACATTGTTATTTCATGATAAGCCTCTCAATTTCAAACCAGAGGAAGTTTGCAAGCTTTCTTGGCTTTATCCAGGAGTTCACCGGAGAGAAATTAATTCTGAAATGCCTCAGAGTTGAGAATTCGTAAGATCGCATCTATGATCGTACAATCATAAGATTGTATGAAAAATCGGGAACTTTACGAAAACTTCGTAAAGGTTGGCAGCCCTGCATTTGTTTCAAAAGCTCCTACAGCATGAAATGACAAAATAAAACTGTGTGAAGGAACTCTGGTAACACTAGTGAATTTCCAAGTATTTTCAAGTTTCAAATGACAAATAATTAAAAGAAAAGTTCAAATTATTTAACCTTGCTCTTGCATGAATTCTTTCAAATCTCAACAAGTTTCTATCAACAACATACGATATGAGTAAGAAAAGATTTTTGTTTTCTTCATAAAATTCCTAAATCAGATGTTTAACATTCTTGAAATACTTCTAAACGTTTTTGACCGTCTGCACTCACTATCTTTTGTGAAGTCCTCTAGTTTCTCTTAAAACCTGCAACTCAATATAAAAGAGAACCTCATTTCTTCTCCTTAAAGACTCTGTCAACGATATCAGACTTGACAGAAACAGGACTGGAAAACCGACAATAAATAGCTTGAACATGCATCAAGCTCCTTAAAGACTCACATGATGTTAGCTTTGTGTATTGCAGTGACTTTCTTGCGGCCATTCTCAACAGCGTAGTCAAAAGCAAATTTGGCTATCCGCTTGCTGTTATTTTCTGTGATGATCTTCAGGCTTTCTACTACACCGCTTACGTTCTGAGGAAATGCAGTTGACCAGATGAAAGAAGAAAGCAGTTGATCAAATCATATCATTTACAAATCATATCTCACTTTTATGAAGTGCAAAAAATGGGGGACAAGTATGAAAAATGAGAGATGTTTGAAAATAGCTCAATAGAATTATGAATTGCAGGCGTATAATATTTATATGAGCTCATCCAAAAATATCAAGGCACACAGAACATGGATATAATTAGTGTGTCTGATACTAATAAACAATTATTCTTCAATGGCAAGCTAAATAATAATAATAATAGCGTCAATAAATATTCTCAATGTGAACTTGTGACACATTCTTCACATTATAAAGGGAAATCTTTTTTCATCTCTTTAAGGCACATCACACATTCATAATTTGCAAATTTTACTACACCTGAAATGCTGGCAAACAAATGCAACATAGAGAGAGAGAGAGAGAGAGAGAGAGAGAGAGAGAGAGAGAGAGAGAGAGAGAGAGAGAGAGAGAGAGAGAGA
>JBDFRD010085172.1:0-12500 GCA_039654405.1 Bullina lineata
CACACACAAGGGATTTCCACTTCATCATCATTGCCCCTCACCCTTATCAGGATATAGGCCACACACAAGGGATTTCCGCTTCATTCTGTCCCGGGATAACTTTGCCAGTTCTTTCTTCCGATACGCTCGTTCAGAATTATCCTTATTTTTGAGTTCACAAAGTTGGCAGGTCTGGCACTGTGAGTTGCTGAATCTGTGATTTGTTCCTGTAGTGCGTGAATTACACCTACAGACGTGCTGTTTACTACAGTGTGTGCCATTTCAACTCACTAAAGTGATTACCAGGTTAGGTCACCACGGGGGTCATTTGAGTACTCACAACATTAGGTCACTAGACTGCTCACCACAGAGGTCATTTGAGTACCGTACTCACAACATTAGGTCACTAGACTGCTCACCACAGAGGGCATTTGAGTACCGTACTCACAACATTAGGTCACTAGACTGCTCACCACAGAGGTCATTTGAGTACTCACCATATTAGGTCACTAGACTGCTCACCACAGAGGTCATTTGAGTACTCACCATATTAGGTCACTAAAGTGCATATCACAAAATGTCACTAAAGTACTCACCACATTAGTGATCACCACTGAAGGTCACAAATGTGATTACAACTTTAGGTCACTAAAATAATCACTATGCGTGGTCACTATAATGCTCACCACAGTAGGTCATGACTGAATTATCTGTGAATTATAGCCTATGATTCTGTTTTTCAAAATTGTACAGTCATTGTTGTCTTTTTTATTTTTTTGTGAACTTTTTTCACCTTCGGCTTAAAGGGACTTTTTCGGTCATGGTTTAGTTTACTGTGTTCTTAAAAGAAATAGAGATGTTCTAGATCTAGATCTAGTTCTAAGAAGGGAGACTTAAATTATTTCAGATTTGTTTGATTTATTTGAGAAACAACTTGAAACAAGTCAGGACTCGACATTACTGTCCTCAAACTCCACTCAAACTTCTCTACTACTGTTTGTCTTTTTGTATTTCGTGTTTACCCCACAAAGACAACAGAGAAGAGAAAGAGAAGCAGGACGTTTGTCTTCAGAAGTCTGGAAAAACAGTTGAATTCAAATCAATAGATCACAGGATATTTTTTTATACCAGTTCTTAAGTGATGTTAAATCAATGCATTTTGACATTATTAGCGGCACATTTTTTTTTTTTACTGTATGATTTCGTTTCTTCTCTTCACATCTCATAAACTCTCTGAGCTTTGTCTTTACATTTTGTGATATCGCTGTCTTATACTGTCATGATAACTTTATGGATTCACTGTAAGAAATCACGCAGAGCCGTCAGAAATTACGGTTTACAAGCAATTACTGGGATATAGTAACATTCTTTGAAATCTCATTGCTGTTGTGTTATTCGTTCTCTGGCGTTATCCTTGTACGCAGTAAAATTACTCTTTTGGGTCCTCATTATTGTGCAAGTTCAGCTCATGATTACTCCAAGCCTGAAATGGGGTTGGCATGTCTGAGATCCCTATCTGGAAATAAGATCATCAAACATGAAAGCCTTTTGCCCCTGGCAGAGAATAGGCCACGCATAAATGATTTCCAACTTAAATCTGTCCTAGGCAATTTTTGACTGTTCCTTCCAGATGTGTCCCAACTTCCACAGGTTCCTGTCCACACAACGCTTGCATGTCTCTCATGGCCTGCCTCTGCCTCTTGTTCCTTGTGGGTTCCAAGAGTAACTTGTAACATTGGCTTTAGAACTGCTTTGCCTGGGCAGCCTCTTAGAAACAACGCTTGGCCCAGAGGCGCTGTTCTTCTCTCGCTCATTCTAGTTTTTATTTAAAGGGAAAGACAATGGTCAATACATTTGGAGCTAGTCTGACCTGCAGTCCAATTGAGATTGAGACGTTCATTGAGCCTCACAATCATCATAAATGGTACTGTTGTTGCATACAATTATTCAGAGTAACTTTGCAATGTTCATGTGAAACTGTAATGCAACTCTAGGCTATCTATATCTACAGATCTCTGTCGTTATATAGCAGTTTTGCTATAATTCAAAGGGCAAAATAGCTGCCCCAAAAAACTTTCATTCTTTCACATTTCTGTTTTAATTACTTTGTATTTATTTTTGTTTTCTTCTACAACTGGTCTGGTTGGTGAGTGTGTTCCAGGTATTACTAAATGGAATCTGTTCACCTCACCTGACTGTTCATTATAACATTGGGGCTGCCGAGAAGCAAACAGAGTAATTCAACTTAGTTGAGTTGATGAGCCTCATCGGTTGTCGGGATGCCTTTTCCGCTAATTTGTTTCTCCTTTCTTTTTCTTCTTTTTTTCCTCTTCTCTTCTTTTCCTCTTTCTTTATCTTTTCATGTAGATCTAATTGTTGTAGTTTTTGTTTGCCTTTGAAGACAGAAATTGTCGATACGTCTGGTTTTGTTTTGTTTTGTTTTGTGGTGTTCTTATATTGGAAGCATTCTCCCCTACTGTTACTGTTTTCACTGACTTGGCTGTTCATTACTCTACTGACTAGTGAGATATATGTGTGTGTGTATGTGTGTGATGAAGGCTGACATGAGACATTTACGGACTCTCATTTCTATTAATTACGACTCTCAACCTTTAAGGAGACTTATGAAAGAACTGTCGAGGCCTGGTGCCTTTTTTAAAAAAATTTGAAATACCCGATTTATCAGGTTTAATGCGAAAATATGTAATCATGAGATCTACTTTGAAATTTTATTTTAATCTTAAATTTACCAAATCATGAAATCGCATATTTTTTTCGCTAGTGATATTTCCTTCAGTTGTATTATTGCAATCGTCATCATTGCCCCTCACCCTTATCAGGGTATAGGCCACACACAAAGGATTTCCACTTCCTTCTGTCCCGCGATAACTTTGCCAGTTCTGACCATGTATGTCCTATTGCAATCGTAGTTCATCAAAATAATTATTGTAACTGAAAGTAAGTCCCCCAGCCCAGTCTTTTCCATCCACTCTCTGTAGTGTTATGTTCAGAACAATTTGTGTTGAGACACCATCTCACCCTGAGCACTTTGTACTTACTGAAATGAAGCAACCACAAACTTGATGCTGGTCGATTCACTCCTTTGTCCTTCCTCTTTCTTGATCCTATCATAATAGCTCTCTCTCACTTCTCTCACTTGTCCCTTGACTTCCGTAGATGTCGTTGGGGCACCTGTGAAGACGTTTTCATTACTTTCCTCCATCTGTCTCTGTCTTCCACCATCCTCTGGGATTCCGCCAGGTTGAGTCCTGTCCATTCCTGGATGTTGTCCTCCCACCTTTTTAATCATCATAATAGAATCTGATGCAAAAGGCTTCCAAGTAATTTCAGAACATAATCGTTTTCGGAAGGTGGTTATTTCAAGTGCTTGACTAGCTCTATGTAAAGATGTATTTGATAATTTACATATTTATATTATTATATATACATGTATAATTTTTTTTTTTCACCAAACATATTCACATTCCACCTGCTGTTTCATAACAGATATTTTTATGGAAATTTGAAAATATTTACATGTACACGTTTTTATACGCAATGGACTTGAGTGTTGAACAGACATTCCAAACTTTGTTGTAGTTTCTGGACCTGTAAAAGGAAATCACAAGAAAAAAAAGCTATTCCGAATAACACAAGGACAAACCAATATGTTGACAATTTCTGTCTTCGAAGGGAGTAAATAAGAAGAAAAACAATCATGCAAAACAGAAAAAGGAAAAGATTAAGAAAAAACTTAGCTTCATGCTGAGACTTAAACGCTAGAAGAGGAAGAGGGAGTAGTAGGTGCCTAGAGCGTCACGCCAGACAATGCAAAGTCAGGAGCAGAGTATAGCACATCAAATTAGATGTAAAATGAAGCTGGTGTGAAGAAGAACTAGAGAGTAAATAAAAATAGGAACTTGGAAATCGCATGGTGTAGGGAGGTGTAGGCCTACTAGGTTGTAAGAATCATATGTATGGCTCTTTTCGTCTTTCACAGACAGTCGAAGCAGCTATGTCGCTGCTTTGCCTAGGCAGCCTCTTATAAGAATCATAAGGATATGAACAAAGACACATCGGCCTGTCTTTGTATTCTTCAGGATAGCTCTTTTTCCTTGTGGTTTCCATTTGCATTGTTCATCTTCCCTGCAGCCTTTATCTACTTTCAGGACATATGTTGATACATTCAGACTGTTTCCCCATTCCATGAAGGTCAGCGACGTTCGACTTCTAACTCGTTCTGGTATAATGCAGTAGGACAGGGAACATGAAGTGTGGCCTTTATATGAGTGTAATATTGATGTTAATCTTGAGTAAGAGCACTTCCCATCATCTTTTCTTCATTTTTATGACATGACGATCATTCCCATCCTACACTTATTATACATGTACATGCATTCAGTTTTGAGAACATTCTTCACTCAATAGTTTGTCTGATAATTTGTAATACATTACTCTGACTTATTGCTTTGCCTCAGGTGAAATGCAACAAAGCAGGATGCAGTGTTGGTTTTTTTTTTTCTTGTATTATTGTTACAGTGAACCTAGTTTTAGGTGGATTACTATCACCACGCACAAAACTCAGCAGGGCCAGTAACTCATGTATGGCCAATGTACTTTCTAATTTCTTTGGTTATTTCCCTTGAGAACCACCATGGATCAAAATGTGAGCTGAGAAGAAAGCCTCACGGAGTGGCACACAACAATCAGATACCGGTACACAAGTAAATTCTGACTGAGGCATTTGTCTGTGTCTGTCTCAGGATTTTTTTTTTTATACATGCATTTCTCTATTTCTCATAAGATTTTTATCTTTGCTAACAAAAAGATGCTGTCCAGTGTATAAAGATGTCTGGTATCTACACTCACTCTCTGTCCAATCATACCTGTCTCTCCTGTGAGTCGCCCTATACTGCACTACAATTAATAGCGACACTCGTCTCAACTTTCCTCCCTCCAAGTTTTTAACTAACTCATCTTTACGGAGCATTTTATTTTTGGATGTTTCACAGGTACACCCGTTTTTTCACTCTAGCCTTACTTGTAAATGTTTCCGCTGGTAGCTGAATGTGGAAGTGGAAAGTCTTTGTTATTTAATTTATATTTAACATGGAATGCAAGGTACACTCCCTGCTGTCTTTCGTGTACATAAGATGAGATGACCAGTGACCGTTGGGCCCATTGTGTGCTAGTCGGACATGTCTTGCGAGTGCTGACCCCACTATTGTTTTGTAGATGTTTTGTCTTGAACTCTGGAGTATTATAAGCTTATAAACATACCACGTCTCATTCATCTGTTGGACTTCAAGCTATTGAAAAAAATTAAGTTTTGGCTGTAGAAGTGTAGAAGTCTTGAAGTTCAAGGCACATTGTGTGTATACACAATCTATACAAAATACGTGCGTTCGATTATTCAGAAATAGTTTAGATCACTAGAAGTCGAATTCTTACACATATATAAAAAAAAATGTTATTCATTTCAAATCAGTAGCGATACGTCCATTCTTCTTCATGGCATCTGTGAAGAACGGAATTTTAGAGGATAATTTCCCCCGTCTGTCAGGGCTTGTCAACCCTTTAAATTTCTTTTTTGTTTCCTTGCTTACGAACTTGCTACGGGCATCATAGAGGTGTGCTCAAAATCAGAATGATACTACTTTAGGATTATTTCATGCATTTTTTTTTTATTTTGTCAGTGACTAGTTTCAGTCAAAGTCAAAACCGAACCTCTCTTCACCTGGCACAGGTATTGTCTTGAAAGAGAAAGAAAAACTCAATCACTTGAGCTTGAACACAGGGCAGGCGATGTGTGTGTGTTTAATAAGCCAAGTGTTATACATATTATAGTTATAGGATCATTTTTTGGAAACGTTTCTTGTGTAATGCAATTGCCCCTTATTCCCATCCATTAAGAAAAATGCCTCGGGAATAGGCAGATCTAGCTTGTCTCTGGTTCATAATGTTTTAATTTCACTGGGAGTATTTTGAACCGGCAGGTAAACGCTTCAAATCACTTGTTGGACAAAATCTACTTTGATCAAACATTGCAATTGTTGAAGTTCAAAAAATCAACTTACATGTATATATTATTTTATTAAGTGGTGGGAGTGATTGCAGATTAAAATCGATTTGACTTGACATAAGCAAGAATGTGTGTATATATCTGGGTATTGGAGGTGCAAACCCATTGTGATCCGTTCATTAAACAGGTGTCTGTGCTCGTATATTATATGTGTATGTATTTTTATCATGCCCAATGCATCCGCAAGTCCAGTACTACTATGATTCTGTTATTGTAATGTGAAACCTGTTTTCATTGTGCCTTTCATATCAAAAGTCTTTATCTTCATCCTTCAAATCACAACCTTTTACCCATTTAATCCCAGGTTGCTGGAATTTCTGAATAAACTTGCAGTTTTATATACCCATCGTTTTCTTCTCAATGTATTCTGGAGTTCAAATGTTGTTTCAAGTTTCTTACATTTGTTTTTGTTTAATGTCAGCTTTTTGTTATACTGGATAAAATAATTTTTAAAAAAGTATTGAAGAAAAAAGAAAGAGAAAGTAACAGGTTTCGCACAGGTCCTTAAAAAGTCTTTGATTTTCAAAAATAGCGGAACGGTCCTTAAAATTTACACCAAAATATTTTTAGCCACTGGTTTTGAGCCAAGGGGTTTAGCAAAAAGCACGAAGTTCTAAATGAAGGCGTACAGATGTAAATAGTGTAAAATTGTTTCTAGTATTCTTGTATTCATAAAATGTGTTGAAAAGTTTGGAAGAATTTCATAAAGCATTACTTCACAAATATATAAAATAAGAATGGCCCCGGAAAATACACCCAAGCCACGTCGATGATGTTGCGGTAAGTCCATTGTGTCATTAAAAATTTCTAGTATGGTACTTAAAAGGTCCTTAATTTTGGTCGACACAAATTTGTATGAACCCTGAAGTAAGGATGGTGTAAGGTTGTCAGATATGAGCAAAATCTGAATAGGTGCCTGGGCTCTTATGAATCTGTTGCACACTTCAATACATGCAAAAAGTGAATGAAAGCTGCAAGGAAGCACCTATTACTTCCTCCTTTTCTTACCTTCCAAGTCTAGCATGAGGCTAAGTTTTTTTCTTCTTAATCTTTTCCTTCTTCTTATCTTTTCCTTTTAGGTGACTAGTTTTTGTTCCCTTCGAAGACAGAAATTGTCGAAATGTTGGTTTGTCTTTGTGTATTTCTACAGTATAGCTTCTTCTGTTGCACACTTCAGAACAACTTGGTTTCATTTGTTTTTTAAACTGTATCAGAGTTTTCATTAATAATAAAAAATCAAGCAGTTCAGTTGACATAACCCCACCCGGACACTCGTTATTTCTGAGAGTTCAAATTGAAATTTTGAGATGACAAATTCTTAAGTATTTATTGTGAATAAGACACTGATGTATTATTTTAGGAATTAAAATGATTTTTGATCGCAAAGCAATCTGAAGCCACACATAATTGAACTCTGTAAAACCGCAAAAAAATCACAGACAAAAATTTCGAGTCTTGAAAATTGTATTAAAACCCAAAATTACGAGTACATGTACAACATTCATGACAAAATATATATGCATGAAGATATTCCATTCAAGTACAATCATATTCATCTTTACGACCCATTCCATCCTCACTCACTGCATTCCGTCTTTTTTTCTCTTTCTGCTCGTGCATGCTTTCAGGAGAAGATGATGAAAAGGGAACATAATGAGAAATGAATTACAACAAACACATGCATGAAAGAGGAACAGAGGATTGAGGCATTGTGCCATAGTTCTAATGCTTTGTGGAGGCCAGGAAACAAGGGCTTTGCGAGTCTGTGGAATGATGGTGATGATGTACTGTCTGTCTAAATGTCATTCATTGTTGGGAAATGGGTAGTCATGGAAAGATGGTGACAATGTAGGAAGGTCTGAAGATGCGCTTTGTCTAAAAGTCATTCATTGATGGAAAAGGGGTCGTCATGGAAAGATGAGGATGCAAAGCCAGAGGAGACGTGGTTGGATGTAATAATAAGAGTTAGCACATCCCAGACGCTAAGTCAGATCAATGACGATGATGATGATAATGATGAAGATGTCCCATGTAGATGAGAGAGGATTTATAACAATTTGATGTGAAAAATATGCCGAGAACCACATTTTATATTCAGATGGACAACACAGGAAATGAGAATGAGACAGAGAGACACAAAGGCGCAAGTTGAGTAAATGATGAAAAACAAGGGAAGAGCTGAATGATTCCAGAAGACAACAGGTTACACCTAGTTGAAAGAGATGAGCTGACATTTGACTGCCTCTGATGACTGGTCTTGGGTCAAATGATACGATGATTTTGTTTTTAAAAAGTCAGTCTTTGTGCAATAATAATGAATGAGAAAACATGAAACTGTTCAAACGCACAACAGTCACCTGACGTCTGTTAGGAGTGAGTTGTACTACAATTGTTCATTTCACACTAAGAGATTCATATGGTTCATATGGAATAATGTTCAATAGCAGTAAGAAGAAATGTATTATCTTTCTCTCCTTACCATACACGATGACAATGGTGCAATATAAGAATCAGCCCCCAAACATTTATGATGTTACTAATATATACAGAAGTGGACCTACAGAAGCTGGATTGAAAAGAAACTTAGAGAAAGATGGACATTTAGAGAGAGAGAGAGAGGAGGCGTGAGAGAGAGGAGATGAGAGAGAGGGGAGACGAGAGAGAGAGAGACGAGAGAGAGGAACTGAGAAAGATAGAGAGGAGAAATGACAAGGTTTGTAGTGAAAACATCATGGCACAAATCCCTTGTGTGTCTGTACCACTATCCTCCAGACAAAGCCGTGTGAATAGGCCACACAGTCGAGACAACAATCTCAAAAGAAATCAAGAATTGTTTCTCATCAGCTTTTACAATTTCACTAATGGCTGCCCAAAACATGTAAAATTGGCAGTGTTAAAAAAAATATTTACATATAATGAAATGAAATATAATGATTAAACTCAAACACATTATATATTAAAAATACGCATTAAACGTGATTTGTACAACAATTAAAACTCATCTAAAAAAATATCATGCATGTTTAAACAAAAAATGTATCTCCCAACTCATTACAAATTTGCTAAAGACGTTTATAAAATGGCGATAAAATGAAACAAATTTGTTGTTTTGTCCACAGCCCTGCCAACAAGCTAGTCTTGGCAGCATTTAAACAGGAGAGATTACGTTAAAAATACAAACGCTTTCTATGCCTTGAAAATATGATATTCAACATATTCTAAAATTATGTCAAGAGCCCAACATTCCCTTTTTCCATTTCCCAAAACCCTTTGAAACTTGTGACGATCATTGTGGAAGTGCCTTTCCAATTAATTCTTCTCAGTGCATCACACACACGCACAAGCAACTGAACATTTTATCTCTGCATCATCAACATGTTTCTACTTTTTTTCATCCTCATTGCTTTTACATCTCTTTCTTTCCCACACACCTGTCGACGACTTACATCAATGAGATTCCCTCATTGCTCACTTCATTCTCCGCATTCCTGACCCTGTCCTCATCCTCTCGTCTTCACGTTAGTCCACTTCCACATCTTCACCCGTGCTCCTTATTCAAAATCATCCTCGTCGCTAGAAAAATTGTACTTGACAGGAGCCTTGGAGCGGCCCGTCGTTGCTCGGGGTACGACAGAGTTGAAGTCCATGTCATCAGAGTCACTGCCTTTCGGAGCCTTTTTCTGGAAACATTTATGAAAGCATGATGAACATTTTTGGAAGCGTAACAAAAAACAGACAATATACCCATACACAGACAGACAGACAGACAGACATGATCACCTGTGAATGAAACCAAAAGTTGGTATCTCAAAATCTGACAAATTATATAGAGCCTGCGTCGTCCCAGCTATGAAAGAATAGTTTTTGGTCAATGATTAATCACAGAAAAGTCTTGCTTAAATTTTGTTGACACAATTCTTTTCTTTCCTTTTCAATTTATATTTCTTGCTCATGTTTGAAATGCTAAAAAACTGAATTATCACTCCTGGAAGATTTTCATTCAAATATCCAAGATCACAAATTGGGTGGTAATTCAGTGACTTTGATTCTGCAACGTGAACCTTTCAGCATCTGGCACAAAAGTAGTTCAGACAAGAGAGGTATCACAGTCTTTCACGTGATGACATCCCCTGAAATAACAGTGCTAGTCATTATAACTGTGGCAGCAGACAGGACAAAAGCCAGTCGGAGAGGAGATTCAACAACGCCGCTAGAGGTGGATAGGCCATACTCTGCGCAAGCCAGCCACCAACATTATGAGACAGGCCCTCAAATGGAATCCCCAGGGAAAAAGGAAGAGAAGGCGCCAAAGAATACATGGCGACGTGACCTGGACACTGACACCAAGAGGATGGGCTACTCATGGGGACAGCTGGAAAGACTGGCCCAGGACAGAGATGGCTGGAGGAAACTTGTCGGCAGCCTATGCCCCAGTGGGGGTGAAGGGCATGAGTGAGTGAGTGAGATTTTTACTTGGGACTAGCCTTTGGTGTCAACGTCAACGTCTCAGTGCCAAGTGGGGTTTTTTTTTTTTTTTGCTTTTTGGAAAGGAGGGAGGGGGGCCTCACACTTCTTCCTGTTTCCTCTCAGGAAATATGCTCAATCATTATTAGTATATTCTACCCTATTTTGGAGTTTATGACGAAGCCACTGAGAAGGCTATTCATCAACTCATTAGAGATCAGTGCACAACAACAACTACAGAAGGACAAAGTGAGTCCCAGCCAAGTCATCAATCCTTGTGGTCCTCCTTGACCTTCTCACTTTCAAGCCAGGACTCCAGGCGTCGAAAGCTCTCAAAGCGGCTGAAGACCTCCACAAAGAGAAGAGTTCCCACAAAGACCAGGGTGGCGCCAAACATGTGCAGGGGCGTGAACGCGTTGCGGAAATACAGGATAGAGAAGACCAGGCTGATGAATTTCCTCAAGGTCACCACCAAGGTCACTGTGAGTGATGTGCATTCAGTGGTGAGTATAAAGACGCTTTTTATGCACACAAATCTGGTGGAGGTCAAGGGTCACAGCGTTCATATGTTCCGAAGAGGGAGCGGAAGGTCAGGAGTGGACAGGGAGAAAGGTAAAGATAAGAGAATGATGGGCAGAAAGAACAAGAGCGAGACAAAAAGGAAAAGAGAAGATACGTAAATACACTGTATAAAAGAACAAAAGACACAAAAATAGAGAGAAGAAGAAACAGACAGACAGACAGACACAGAATGAGAGATGAAAGGCAAAGGATACAGATCTACATACGTTCAAAGAAAAGGAAAGAGCAAAGCAGAAATGGGGCCTGCAAAAAAAAAATTCAGAGAAAATGAGAAAAAATATGTGCTGAAGATTAGAAGAGAGGGGAGACAACCCAGTCTCACAAGTTCACATTGTCGGGGCCAACCCAGGACAGGGCTTGTGGGTGTGGCCAAGAGTAACAAAGGATACTGGGATAGGGTGTTGAACAGGAGCCAGAGCCACGCCCAAGGCACGGTCACAGACAGCATCGGAATCTCGTACAGATCTGTGGAGCACGAGAGGATTCCAGTTTAAAATATAGGAAACACAACACAGCAGAATTATAGTCGGAAACAAAAACTGTAAAAAATAGATATAGCATTTATAAAGTACTTAATCCCAGCTCTACAGCACAGAACAAAAAAAAGTTTATAATATTCTTAAAACACCTATATCAGTGTATGGTGTAGCTCTTTTTTGTCTTTTTACAGACGATCGAGCAGCTACAGCGCTGCTTTGCATCGGCTGCCTCTTAGAAACAACGCTTTGCCCAGAGGCACTGTTCCTCTCTTGGTCAGTCTGGTTTTTTAACCATTTTAATCTGTAAACAACTTAATGCAGGTTTGCCAGTGAAGACAAAATCCATTTCCTGAACTTCTGTTAGCTAGGGTCCAGGAGCCGGCGTAGGCCCCGGAGCAGTTGAGACAGGTCAGAGAGGCATTCCCCCTGAAGCAAAACAAATTTTAACTACTTGCTATGGTCGTCTGACCCTTTCCTTTATTTAAATCTGCCATTCACAAACATGTTACCATGCTACTTGAAGAAATATCTGGAACATATTACACCACATACGTGTATCATAAAGATAAAATTAAATGATTGACTTATTGCGAACGGCGCATAGAGGTGAAACAAACTTGTCAAGCACTCGTTATCGGTAAAAGGTTCACTAGAGCGGCGATTGAGTTTCTCCTCAAATTTCATTTCCGGAATTCCTGATAGATCCAGAGAATAAGCATCCCTGTCAATGACAGTTATCACTTTTTCCTCACCTGATTTGTTGAACTCTGTGGCGGTGGTCATGATGTTGGAGGCAAGCAGTAGAAATCCTGGCAGTGGTAGGAAGTGCTGGAACAAACAGTGGAAAGACTGAGGTGCTTACACTTACATGCAGCAATTAAAAGTGGGTTATATCTTACTATAATGAAGCTAAG
>JBDFRD010085283.1:0-13719 GCA_039654405.1 Bullina lineata
CATATTCTTGATGTCGTGTGACCCCGCAACCCAGTCTCACCCCCACCCAGCCATGATACAACACCGCTCTTTGTTTTAACCTAAGTAGGCCCAGGCCTATAGTGGAATTGACATCTCAGCGCGGCTCAGAACAAAGATGGGTTTTTAAGTCTGATTTTATGGAACGGAGTCGCCAGCGTCTTGCGTTTTGCGTAATGGAGACGGAGGTGGTCTAGCAGGGAATAAGCATGGTTTTGATTGGTGTTTTAAGATCTAATCTTCCAATCGCAGATTGATTTGGTCAGTGATGACGCTCCGTTAGGCCTAATGTGTTAGTGCGCGAGAAAGGGGGGCTATTATGGTATATATACATGATTTACCCCCCTTTGAAATCCGCCTAAGAGCCCGATCCGGCTAAGAACACGGTAATCCTGTCTCCCGAAGGGCGGGTTTTCAGGCGGAGACCACTGTACTACTACACTCACTACTCACTGCATGCAGTGGTAGACTGTAGGTACCAGACGATAGTCAATATAGCAATAACATTTATAGTAGCTGTCTGAATAAAATTAAAAGTACATACAATATTGCAGATATTATATTTTTGAGAGATTGGTTTGAATTTGATTCTTTGATCGTGAATTAATGGAAAAAACATATTTTTTCCTCATGTCTAGGCCAAGAGAAAATATGAGCGAGAGGAGAGCAGGATTCAAAAAGCTAAGAAACAAGGAGAGGGAACATGGATGCTTGATTCTGTCAGTCAGAGGATTTGGAAGGAAGAAAAGGTTTGCTATTGATAAAACATCTTTATTCTGAATTAGAATTTTACTCTGTTTTCTGTAAAGCCTAAAGTGGAATTAATTGAACTAAAGGACAGCATGCAGAATGTAATCAATCCAGCATAGAAACACAAGTTTTCTTTTGTATTTTCTTTTTTAAAACCCAAAGCTAAGACTACAAAAGACGCTTCTTTCAAAATAAGAAATTTTCTCATTGTGGAATTCTGTTTCTTTTGTTCTTAAAAATTGTTATTTTGCTTGTATAATTCTGTCAACATTTAGAATGAATGCTGATTCAGTTGTCTACATTCTGACTTATGTTGCAGGAGATCAAAAGAGTAGAGAAAAAGAAGAAATCAAAGAAGAAGAAAAAGAAAAGCAAGAAAAGAGCTAAAGAGAGCAGTTCTTCGGAAGACAGTGTAAGTTAAATAGTCTTTGGCCTCAACTTAAAGTTATCCAGAAGCATGAACTTTGTATTGTTTTTTTGTATTTGTATCACTGGAACCAGAGAATACCTACTTCCTTGAAAATAACACTTTAACATACTAAAATTTTTCTTTTCTTTTCTTTTCTTTTTTTTTTTCTTGAAAATATACAAAACTATATTTTTTTTAATTATAAAAACTTCCTCCAAATAAATAGGACAAGTTGGAATAATACATTGTAAAATGGATGGTTTCTCAATGTTGTGGGATGTATTCCTCTTTCAGAGTGATGAGGCGGAGCAATGGGTGGAGAGTAATGAAGTCTCTGAACCACCCAAGGGCTCAGTTGTGAAAGGTCCTCAGCTTCAGGTACCTATGCCCTTTTTATGAATGAAGTAAAGAAACAAAGAAAAAAGCTGCCTGTACATGTGTTATTATGAGACAGCAAAAGTAATGATTCTGAGACTCTTGTTCATTTTCAGCAGTCTTAAATGAAGCTGAAGTTGTGTCTTGTTATTCAGCTAAATTTTACTCCTTGATTTGGCAAGGCTGGGGGAATATATATGAATAAACAATGATTTGGTAGATGTTGAGTGAAAGTGTAAGCTTTGTGGAAATATCAGTACCTTCCATAGCCATGGAAGGGCTTTCCTCAAATTATGGCAGTTTTGATACAAGTAAGCAATATGTGGAATTTTCTTGAAGTTATTTTGAACCAAGTTTTTAAATAATTTTCTGTGACTTATCTTCTTCAGCAGCATTGCACTTTAGGTAGGCCTACACTTTTTTTGTATTATTTATCTTTAATCTTTTAGCGTGACAGTTGGATGGAGTCTCCATTAGATCTAATCCCTACAGTATCAAGGCAAGAAATCCGGGATGCGGTCAACTTAGAAAAGCAGAAAGCCAAAGAAGAGGCTGAAAAAATGTACCAGGTGAGTCTATTAAAATAAAAATTTCCTGGCTTAAAAGGTATTTAATTTGCAGGTGATATGTGAATAATTTGATATACCGTAATGGCAACCTGATCTTCAGCTTGATTTTTACTTTGAACACATTTCAAAATTTTCAAGCCGAGGTTCCTCTTTTTCTTTAACATAGCAGAATGGCAGGTATGATTACATCTGACTTATGCTTGGAATGAACCGCCTTTCAGTAGAACTGTAGCTCCCTAAACAGTTTGGGTGACTATAGTTTACAAGTAAAGTTCTTTCAAAGCCTGTGAGGCCTATAGAGCCGGAACTTATCTCGATTTCGATAGCGTGAAGTGAAACAGATGATTTTCACATTGTTTCCTGGACAGGTTGCTGTGATTATGCTACACTTTAAAAAACAAAGTAATTTAGTTTTCTGTTCCTTCCTTAATTTTCAGCCAGGGCAACATGCAAGAGAGTTGAATCCCTACTGGAAGGATGGTGGTGTGGGTTTACCTCAAGAAAAGCCTGCAAAGTCCTCCTCAGTAGCTAAGATGGGTGCAGCTGGTGATGGTGGGCTGGCTTGGTTAAAGAAATCATATGCACGCTGTAAGCAACAAGCCGAGGAAGAGGGCAGATCCTTAGAGGATGTGGCGGCAGAAAGATGGGGGGTGAGTATTGGAGATTATGTGGCAGTCAGTGGTAAAAAAAAAATTTTCCCACCTTTATTTTGTTGTCTGAAGTTCTGCTTTTGCTTATCATTTTTCTTTTTTCTCTTTATTTTCTGCATTGGATACTATTGAAAAATTGGCTTAAAAATGAAATCCCTCAGCTCTTATTTCTGTTTTGGCTTAAACATCAGGAATCCAAGACAAGTAAAGCCTTTCAACAACAACAAAAAAATACAATATGCTTCAAGTTTTAAAAAAAAATCATTTTCTTTCTATTCATTTCAGTCATTGAAAACGCTTCAGTCAATGTTGAGGAAAGCAGAGGATGCAGCATACGGTGGGAGGAAAGAATACTCTGGGGATAGGGGAAGGTGGAAAAATGGAGACGGCAATGACAAAGAATCTGAGAGGGATACCAATAGGAGAAGTGGTAAAAAAGAAACACCAAGCCGTCCTCAAATGCATTTCCAGCGGCCATCCTCTGACGATGAGGATGAAAGGAAGTTTAGAAGCCATTCTTCAAGAGATGACAGACATAGAGAAGGAAGAAATGATGACAATGGAGATTTCAGTAGACGGAGATTAGGTTTTAGAAGACCAAATTCAGACAGTGATGAAGATTATAAGGGGAAGAGTTCTTTAAGAGATGAAAAGAACAAAAATTGGCATGCTAAAAGAAGAGAAGACCACAGAGATGAAGTATCCAGCAGGCGGGGAAGTTTTAGACGCCCTGGATCTGATGATGAGGCAGATGTCAGTAGAAGTCACCATTCTCATTCAGAGCGAGGAGGGAGTAGAGGTTCAGATTCTGCTAGATCTAGGGAGAATGAAAAAAGTTCTCATTATTATGAAAATTACAAAAGTCGTCGAAGAAGTCCTGAGTCAAGTGTGCGCCGATGGAAGAAGCCATCGGCATCTGCTGAAGATAAAAAGCCCAGAACTCAGAATGAGAAGAAAAATCGCAGAAAATCACAGTCGTCAGGTAATTTCATCCATCTTCAATCTCTAGTGGTAAATTACGGTCTAATATGTGTGCTTTGTTACTACCATATATCATTAATAAGTAAAATATTTGTTCATTAAAATCAGTATTTTTTTCTTTCATTTTGTTCCTGTAGTTGCCAAAGACTGTAAAGCTATTCAATTCGGGACTTGCTAATTTTGCTGTATTTCCCCCATGTTCGGTATCACTTATCATTTTTCCCCACTTTGTGTCAGCACAGACAGCAGCAGCAGCAGCAGTTCTGGAAGTGACAGCGACTCCTCTGAGGAAGGCCAAAAGTCACAAGCAGCAGAGGAAGTGCATGAACCACCCCAGCAGAAAGTCTTATCAGAGGAAGAGCTCAATGACCTGGCAGCAAAAATATTACGCGCTGAGATCATGGGTGATGAGGTAAAGATTTTATTCACAAGTATGCTTAAAGTTATTTTGTGAACAGGAAAGTGTTAACTGATTCATTCTTGTAAACAAGTGATAATGTCAACATGAATGTATGTGAATGGAAAGAGAATAAACTGGTTCACTGTAATATTCCAATAAAAATATAGCTAAATAGGATCAGATGTGCCATGGATAGCTCCGTCATTTTAGGTGATAATTAAATATTGCATTATTGTTTATCCACAAATCGTAAAGAAAGAACACACATCTATATTTCAGGCGCTTGCAGCTGATTTGAAGTCCCAGCTGGAGAGTGCCAGAAAACTGAGGGAGTCGGCAAGTTCCAGCACTGGGTCCAAAGACTTCTCTTGCAATAGGAAAATAGATGCAAGGAAGAGAGGTCAGGAAGAGGAAGAGGAGGAGAACAATGTCATTGTTTTGTCGAGGACGTCAAAAGGAGGTCTTGTCCGTCCTGTTCAAGGGTCTGAGGATGAATGGGGTCGCAGCAAAGGAAAGCGAAGGAAGAAAAATGTATGTAGAAGCAGCAGTACAATAATTTACTTACATGATATTATCCATAGAAATGAAACATTTCTCAAAAGATAAGAAAATCATAAATATGGTTTGAACATCTTTCTTCTTTTTTTTTTTTTTCTTTTTTTTTCGGGAGTGGTGGTGGGGAGTCTTTTTCACTTAGATCGCATTATATATATATATATATATATATCTCATTATACATTTTTTTTTTTTTAAATGATGACGTAGATACAGCTCAAGATAGGGAATAGCAAGGATGTGTATAGACAGTTTTCGTACTATATGATGTAGGATGGTGTTATAAATATATAAAAGATGTTTGAGAAGATGCCAGGTAATGAAATAGTACTGAAAGAAAAGAGTTCTGAAAAAAAAAAGAATAGTAGTTTATCAGTTTACATAATTATCAAAGGAACAGTTTCGAACATTTCACATATAATATGAATAATTTGCTTTCACTTTCTTTCATGCAGGTGGATACTCATGACAATAAAGGGGAGCGAAGCAAGTTCTTTGATGATGATGACAAATTCAGCCTTAAAACCTTGGTAAGCTTAAGGAGGCACTGAAGATCTCAACATGAATAAATTTGTCATTTAATTTTGAAAATAATGAAAAGTTTGTGGTAAAATCCATTTTTGCAGTGTTTGCTTCCCAAGAGCCCACAATAAAGGAAGAGATGAGTTCATAATCGAGAATGTTACATTTGCTCTGTAGGCATTGCATGGGACTTTTACCCATCATTTATAATGTCATTGGGACCAGAAGAAAACTGGAGGAAGGAGTAGATGGTATATTTTCGTTATATTTTTCTTCAGGTGCCTTGCGTATAACACAGGCAGAAAGACTGGGTTCTCAGGTGGATTGTTTTGTTTAAAGTGTTCTAAAGTATATAAATTATATAGGAAAAAATTATGTTGTCTGAGTGCAGCTGGTTCTTAGGCAAACTTAGAAAGAGAGACCATTGTACTACTATTGATCTGTAGTTTTCTTTTATTCCCTTAGGTTGAGCAAGAAAAAGCTGGAACTGCTGAGGACCAGAACATGATGTTTGCTCGTCTTGCTGGGAGGGTAAAGATGCTATTTGTTATCTCGTAGCAAAATTTGTCTTCCAATTCTTATAGTCGGGCATTTGTAATCACACAGCAAAGACTAGCTGTCTTCTAGCAATGAGTAGATGAACTGTCTTACAGAAACTAAGCACAGCAGCCTTGCAATATTCAAAGCATTCGTTATATTTCTATAGTCATGGCTATATTTCAGGAATCAGGGAAATTTAGTTCAATTCGCTGCTGTAATCACAAAGTGACAAATAAGCAAAATTTTGCAAATTTTCTAAAAAAAAAATTGTTGTCTGCGTGTTAATGGTATTGATACACAATCTGTCTACTCTAAAGGGTTTCCAAATATTTGCAATATAAAAATGAGAAAGACTGTGTTTATAATGGTGAAGTTGAACCGTTTGAAAAAACAATCAACCTTTAAGTAACTCAAAAGTGGGATTTCAATGCAGCAAAATAAGCTATTTTCTTACATAACATATGGTTCTATGTGTCTTTTCTTCTGATGATTCTACTCAAAAGCAGATTGTAATATTTGAGGAAAGACGATGCTTATGTGTAAAATTTTATTACTCTCACAGTCAACTGACAAGGATCTCGATGTGGATGATATGTTTGTGAGCAAGGCCGCCCGGAAACAGTCAGAGGAACAGATTCAGATAAAGGACAGAGCAGCTGCTATAACGGGTGAGCTTGAAGTGCTTCATCCTTGAGATCTATGGCCCAGAAATAACCTGCTACATGTATTTAGATGTACTCTCATATTTTGTGGAGAGTGAGCAAAATGGGGAGAAATGACAGAGTCCTCGTGAGTGACTGATCAACTCTATCAATGTATGTGATCTTTATTCTATATTTTTTTAAACAGCTCATTCGGTTCTAAATTTGAAGTCATGTTTTCTGAAACAAAGTGTATTAAAGTTACTTTATTTCTATCCAAACAGTTTTGAAACATTAGCATCATGTGTCCTTGCTTGTTTTTAGGAGATAGCTAATCTATTTTATGTTGGTTTTTTTTAACAATATACTATTGCTATTCTTTCCAGAACATAGAAAGATAAATGCAGCCATGGGAAAATGTCAGCGCTGTTTTGACAAAGTACCAAAGCATCTCATCATTGCAATAGGAACTAAGGTATTTTATTATTTTATTTATGACACTCTTGATAAAACCTGTGCCCATTGTCATGCATCTGACCCTGGTGAGTCAACGTAACAAAGTCAAGACAGTCTTGTATGTCAAATGAAGATGGTCATGAAGCTTTTTTTTTCCTTAAGAAATTGAGAACAAACCTGCAAATTATCATTGTACAATCCAGCATTCCATCAGTGCTAGCCTTTCTCGGTAGGAAAACTGTACATGTTGAAGCACTGCAGAAGGTGGTGGGGAATCAAAGCCAAGAAATTCAGTACATGTTGAAGCACTGCAGAAGGTGGTGGGGAATCAAACCCAAGAAATGAATTCTCAGAAGAGGGAAAAAGTTAATGCTTCTATATTTTTCTGTCTCCTTGCTCAGTGCTATCTGTGTCTGCCATCCCATCTGTCTCTGACTGAGGGCCATTGTTACATCGTTCCCATGCAACACGTCAGTGCAGCCACAGCTTTGGACGAAGATGTGTGGCAAGAGGTTCAGGTTAGTAGATAGAAGACTAGGTTTTGGGACCACATTATTATGGAGCTACTGATAAAGTATACAACAAGTCATTAATTTCTGTAAGAATGATGTTAAATTTCATGTATTTTTTTCTAGATTTAAAAAATAAAGATCTTTAAGATTATATCATCTATTCTTTTTTGTGCGAATTACTTGGATCACCCTTGATTATCATTTCTCTGAATGAGGTAGGAGATGAGCTTTTAGTTCTGACTTAGTAGTCAGAAAGAGCCCAATCTTTAGCAGGCAGGCCTCTGTGGCTTATAGATCTTCCTACAGCATTTTCTTATGTCAGTCAGAATTTGATGGACGTCCACAAGCATGATGTACTTAAACTTACGTATATTTTATTGTCCACAGCTATTCCGTAAGAGCTTAGTACAGATGTTTTCTGCAGAAGACCAAGATATGGTGATCATGGAAACAGTAATGCACCTTAAGCATTTTCCCCACACAGCCTTTGAGTGCATACCTATGGACAAAGAAATCGGAGATCTTTCGCCCATATACTTTAAGGTAGATTAATAATTTTTTCTTAAATGCCTTTTATATTTGATATTGGATGTCTTCTAAAAATGTCTTGTTACTGCACTTACAGTTGGACAGTTAAAGTATTCAGAGTCTGGTGCACAAGATGTAGTTTTATGCGAAGAAAAGAGGCTGATCCAGCACTAATTTTGTGTAATTGATACTGATACTGATTTTATTTGTGGTCTGCTAATTTCTAAGCTTTGTATTTTGTGGTGAGTAATCAATTTTAAACATTTCTGAGCTTTTATAATTTTTATCCATTTGGGCATGAGTGAGTTAATCAACTTGTCAGCATGATTACCATTTTGAGGCAAAAATAAGTATCTTCTTTTCTGGTTCAATGATGAAAAAATGGTGAAATCATTCTATTAAAATTATATTTGATGCTATCTATGGCAGTAAATTTACTTCTTTTTTTGTTCTCAAGATAGCCTGTGTGACATTCTTTGGCGAAATATTCTATGTGTATGTATTGAACTGGAAAGGTTGTGACTGGAGTTAGTGAATTTGTGCTACTCTTGTTTCTCTTTCAGAAAGCAATCCAGGAAGTGGGGCCAGAGTGGTCTGACAACAAGAAGCTGCATGACCTGAGCAAGAAAGATGTGAGACATGTGGTGAGTTGCACTGTCACAGCTCAGGTTTTCACAGAGTCAAGTCATGCATGGTGCACAGAAAAGTGTTTAAAGTTTGAATTCTGTGAATCCTTTTTAGTCAGTGCTCATATTTTAAATTACAAGTATTATATATATCCCACTGGACATTTTGTAGTGTATGAAATCCTGCAATTACTTTTTCCATCCTGACAGTATATATGCTGACATTTATTTTATTTCACATTCATCAACAGAGAAAATAACATACAAAATAGTTTCTTTCAGACGGTGCTTAGTCAGACTTTTGACTTTTAAATCAAGTGTCTTTTATCTTTATTCAGAGATATCGCTATGAATTCACAATAAATCTGTATGTCCTTAGATTAGAACAAAAAATAATTGAAATCAAGGCTAGACTTACAAAAAACTGAAATTTTTGTCAGTTGTGGTTGTTAAATTCTACAACATAGGAAAAAAAGAAACAAGTATTCATAAAAAACATTTGTTCACCATTTTTTCTGACACCTTTCAAGTACAGGCACCAACAAATGTAAACTAAATAAAATTCTTTGATTTTTTTAATAGTTTATTAGATGAAAATCATTCTTACTCTAACACAAGTTACAGGAATAAAATAAGTATAGGTTGCCTGAAAGAAAGAACACTCAACAGAATGAAAATCCGACATGGTTGACTCATGTTACTTATATTCTTGCTTTTCCAGATACTCTGCAACATTCCTACTTTGTTGTGCATTACTCTAATAAATAGGCAATTTGTTAATAACATGGTCTTCTTTTTCATCTCAACAGGTTCCCAAAGGTTTTCCTTATTTCAGTGTGGACTTTGGGCTTCAAGGTGGCTATGCCCATGTGATTGAAGATGAAGCTACATTTTCGTCTTACTTTGGCAGGGTAAGCATTTATTATCTCTGTATAGTATTGCTTATTCTGTAGAATAATTCTCTTTGTCCTGTATTCATATTGCTCCTCCTCTTCTTTTGGCAGTAGCGTTAATGTCCATTTCACTTTGATTATATTAGTCTGTCAAGGTCTGTGCTTCATAGCACCTGTCCAGCTTATCATGTTTACATATTTGCGAATCTGACATTGAAATTTTAATAAACTAGGTAGTATAAAGGTTTCAAAATTTTAAATACCTGTGTGAACATTCTCCAGTGTATAGTGAAGTAAAAAGGAAGGCGACAAACACAGCACCTTTGAAAAGGAACAGATGAAGCAAAATTTGAAAAAAAGTGGAGGAACAATTAGTAGAGAAACTAGAGGCATGAATCGAAGACAGAGAAGGTGCAATGTTTTCTTCTTTGTGTATCTCTTCAACAGGAGATTGTGGGGGGCATGCTAGATGCTGAGCCTACTCTGTGGAGGAAGCCACACAAGCAAAGCTTTGAAGATCAGCGGAAGAAAGTTCTCGCCTTTGAGCAGGCCTGGAAACCCTATGACTGGACACAGAATTTATCGGCAGCTGATTGACATGGGTGTAAATCCTATTGTCAAAAATGCAGGCTTTGTTCACTGATGATGGTAGTGAACCAGCCTTGTTAATTTGCTTTCCAGGAATACATTTAAGGCTATTAGAGCATTTTGTGACCAGTCTCTACTGTGGAAATTGTATTACAAGATTGGTGTCATTAATGCCAGAATAGCATCAGGGATTATTACTTGCAGCATCAGTTTGCAAGCGATCTTAAATGTCAGAACAATCTCAATAACATACACAGGTATGAGTAGAAACATTTTCCGGCTCTAATCACTGACATTTTTAAAGGGGAAAGCTTTGTTTAACCAAGGGGCCCAACATTGTTACAAAGTAATTTGTATTTTGCAGGGCAAAAGGGGACATAACTGACATGCCATGAGACATCTTCAGTGGGTGACCTGTTGTCTCTGCAGGTCAAATATGTTATGAGTGACTCGAACAGTTATCTTTTGAATTGGATTTGAACTTCATTAAGTTATTGATTTTTTTTTTCTTCAGCATAGCAGAAATAAATTCTTAAATTACAAATTTATAAAATAGATAACACGGAACAAAACATAGATATAATATGGTTCTTTGGTGCTCTGCATAGAGGCTATATCAAATCTTTGAATGGTGAGCGTTTTGTGTTCACTCTGTTTAGCTTGTAATTGTTGCTTTCTCTAACGAGACCATGAATAATGTTTCCTGGACATTTTGGTGTTTGTGTGAGATGGTTCTGCCAATGATAGTTTTGATTAAATTACCGAGTTGTAATTTGGTGAGCAAGTTGAATGTATTACATTCAGTGTTGACGCTTGATGCTGAAGCAAAAGTGAGTGACTGCCAGTGTGGTGAGTTCCCAGTTTGTTATACACATATATATTAATATGTACACCGTATTTGTTTGAGATGTAATATACTCATCATTCTCTCATGCCGTTCATTGCACTTGTGAAAATAAATTACATTACATGTTTTGGAGTATTAATTTATTTATTCATTTGTTTTCTGAAAATTTCAAATATTTCACAGACCATGGAGGAGAGATTTGTTAGATTCAAATGCACACAGTATTGTTTGTGCCAGTAGTCAATAACAATAACTTGCTCCCATTCCAATGTTGGTCAAATGCATGACTTATGTGAAATTAATATTAAATATGCAGCCAATATTTAGATTTTTCTTTACAGACAGTATAATTTCAAAGAGACAAACAATTATTAATTATGTTCCCTGAATGTTTTTAATTTTTTTTTTTTATTTTTTTTTTTGGTTCAAATTCTTTTGTCTTCTTCCAGCTTTTTATCTTTGCATGCTCCTTTCTCTTGTGCTTTTTTTGTTGTTGTATCCCTTCTTCTTCCTGTTTTTCTGTGTTTGACCTAAGTATGCTGTTGTTACTGTTACTTCTTTTTCCCTCTTCATGTCTTTTTTTTTTCCTTCTTTCTTCTAGCTATTCCTCTAATCGCAACTAAGACACCCAGTAATAAGTGAAGACACATACATAAATTGCAATTATTCTTACTTTCTGGAGTGGATTGAACACATAGCATACATTTGTATTGTATTGTAATCATTCTTTTATATTAACTGTCCATTGTGGATTGATGACCACAAGCTCAGCCAGAAGATCATGGGTTCGAATACTGGTTGTGCTCTTCTGTTATTGTGTCCCCAGTAAAGTCTCTACACAAGATTATTACTTACTCTCCCCAACCATGAGTGAATTGAGTACCTGTATTTGTGCTTGGGAAGTAAACTTACTGATGGTTTGTCTAGGAAGAGGTGATCTCATATCAACTGTACTCTTCACACGGCATTGTGGGCCATGAAAGAACATTAATATTGTGATAATAAAGGCTACTACAGTGCTGAATACTGATACCGTTACATAAGGAGCAAAACTAGTGTACTCTCTCGGCCGTTTTGAACTGCAGTGATGCATACTTCTCAGCGAAGGTAGGTAGAATTAAATACAAACTGACAATGAAAAAATAACGTGACCAAGAAATCAAAAGCCTAAATGAGTAGTAAATTAATTTGACTAGTATAAAAAGACCTAAAATTTCCATGTTGAACAAAATAACATTTACAGTTATTTTTATCATGTGCTGGCTAAATGGATAGGCAGGCTGGCCCATAGATTAACATAAATGGGGGAGAAGAAGTTTTAACTGTCACTTTGTAACACCTACACAAGCGCATTCACTGTATCATTTCTAACATGTGTCTCACAATGCATAACAAACAGCTGTCCCTGAGCTCGGGTCGGCTCTATTAGGAATTTTGACCTCTTGCTTCAATCAAAATTACATTTCTAGTTGCTGAACGCATTACCATAATTAACCATCCTTCCCACAGATGTGCGCACGCACGCGAACATGCACAGATGTGCTTGTTATGGGCATTAAATATGTCGTGGTGAGATTATGGTCATGTTGTTTATTTGGTTTTGGGTTTTTTAATCATGATAGCTATGCTTTGATTGAAGTAACCCACTGCATCACCAAATAATGCTCATGTTTATTTCAAGACAGACTGAATGCAAAAAAGAGGGTGGATGCTGCAGGGAAGCTGAAAAATGCGAAGTCGTCAATACAAATAAAATAAGCTATCTCAAAGAATGCAAAAACAAAACAACGCTCGACATTTCTGTCTTCGAGGGTTCTGACAGACAAGCACTACCAAAGCCACATCAAAATTACAACAACAACAGCAAGTTGATTAAATATTCACGGGACTGACAATATGAGTAACGACAACATCATTAATGTTCACATGTCGTATACAGGATGTAACTTGTGGATGTGTGAATGAGTGAGATAATTCAGTGTGTATGTGTGTGTGTGTGGGGGGGGGGGGGGGGGGGGGGTAGTTTTTCTGTAGTGTCGTGCAAAACTGTTTTCTACACTGCTTTTACGTGACGAAGGTTGAGGCGAAATGTTATTTTATCAATTTCATTTTATTTCTTTTTTATATTAAATTCAGATTGTTTACATGCAATTGAAATAGCACAAATAGAAAGCACAATAAAAACATGAGAGGAAAACAATATAGGCTATAGCATGTATTCAGGTCTTAATTAACTACAATGTAATAATAAATGACATTCTAAACGTAAAACTAAACACGTGTACATATAGTTCAGGATATAATTGCCTCTGTTAGTAAGAACTTAAATTAAATAGGCCTACATATATAGAGAATTGGAGTAATGGGTTCAAGAAGAAAGGAACAGGAAAGCGAGAAATAGATGGGTTTATTGAAATGCAACAAAGAAAAACAAAGAAGTGCTTATAAAAAAAGTTAACATTAGCCCAAACTTCACTCCTTTTTTTTTCCTTCTTTTGGATGAATAATAATTCGACGTGAAACAAACATATTAATATATTAATAAATGAAAAATCTCTTCTTTCAGATCAATAATTATAATACTCTTTTTTTTTCTTAAATAAAGTCGTTATGAGCAAGTGTAAGAGATCAAACGAAATAGCAGTTGTATTCAAAGAATTACATTGTAGTAAACCGTACTTCAATTTATTCAGTTGCGAACATTGCTAATTTGGATTCAAAATTATGAGACTTGAACAGAGATGCTATTTATATTACAATGTGTTGAAATAATGTGAAAAAAGGGCGGGGGGGGGGGGCACCCCTCCAAAAACGCTACAAAGACTATTCGGGTCCCTTTCAAAAAAGAGGGGAGAGGAG
>JBDFRD010085394.1:0-13716 GCA_039654405.1 Bullina lineata
AAGAACACTTCAGGAACAACAACAGTACGACAGACTAGCTTCCTGTCTAGGAGATGAAGTTAATTCATCTGTTCTGCTTCACGCTACCGAAACCTGGATAAGCTTCGGCTCTATGGGCGGGCCTCATTGGCCTTGAAGGAACTTTACTTTACTGCTCGTGTCAGTTCTGGAATCTGAGTCTACCGGTTTAAAAAAAACTTCATAAAAAGTATAGCAATGGTAGATCAAATTGCGCATGCAAATTCACGTAGCGTGCTGACTAACTTAATTAAGTAAAACACGTCAAAGAAATCAATAGACGTAATATTCTTCATGGAAAATTTTATTATCAAGGTTAGAGCATGGAATTCTCGGAGTGGTCAATAAATAGAGCCAAGGGGCATTTTTTTTCTTTTTACAAACTCAATATTTTCCCCGAAAGTCTCAAGAAACCACATAACAAAAAATGACATATTAATATCTTGTATGTACACAAATTTATACAACTTATAGTTTGGTCTTAACAACAAGAGGTGTATTTCTAAGAGGAACAGTGATGAGATCGGTTGTGTGGGCTGGACGTATATAGTAGTAAAGGCCAGAAAAGCCTGATTACATACAGAAAAATTATACTCACGACAAACATGCTTTCATTCTTAACCCTTTCACTGCCAAATTCACCAATCAACGAAAGCAATAATTTGCTAATTGCCAACATTAACAGTGGTGCTTCGCTGGGTCTTCATATTAATTAACACAACACCCACTTCTTTTCCAAACTAATTGAACAAAAAGCTTTGAAATATATTATTAACCAAGTTCTTCTCACTATCTTTATAAAAAAAAGATTGGCTTATTTTCTGTTGCAGCTACAGACTTTATTACTGAACCGATTTTGATCGCTGATAGCTCAAAAAATTCGTCTCGATCTGAATTACATTCCAGGATAGTATAATAATTACAATAATGAAATGCCTGTGTGTAATACGGCATGCCATTTTCGACTTTTTTCCATGTAAACCATGCTTGACTTGAATCCTTTTTTTTTATTTTACAAGTAGATCTTTATTTCCATTGCAAAGGGCTCCGTAGCGATGCACCAACTCACGGGTGTGCGCCTCTCAATCTATCAATGTAAGCATCCATTCCGTTCGTAAAACGGGGAATTAAGCTTGTATATATATATATTTATACATGACTTACGCCTTTTGAAAAATAAACATGTAAAAGAAATGCCAAAGACACAGTTAGAGTACAGTTAACCCTGAAACAAAACTGGGCCAACCTGTTGGCTTTCTGTAATGAGAAAACTAAGTGCTGCCTGTATGTTGGCCAGCACCGTCCCAACCAGGAAGCTCAGGGGCCAACATAATGGCTTCTAATCTCGGCCTCTCTAATGGAAAATTACTGTCTTCACATAGGGGATGTAACCTTGAGTCATGTCTATAAATAACTATAAACAATAGCCAATAAAAATTCAGTATTTCGCTTCCCCGCAAGAATTATTTTTAGTCAACTATCGATTGATAAAGATGGAGTAAATCTCTTGCTTCAGGAACAAAAACTGGTTTAATATACAAGCTTTGAAATTAAACCAGTATGACTGACAAAGGAACAGCGCCTCTGGGCAAAGCGTTGTTTCAAAGAGGCTGCCCAGGCAAAGCAGCACTATAGCTGTTTCGATCGTCTGTGAAAGAAGAAAAGAGCCATACAATATACAAGCTTATTCTTCAATCAGTCACCACAAAAACTCACCAAAGTCTCTGTGTTCACCCTCTAATTTGTAGACCTCACTTGCACTGATCTCACAAATAAAAGATGAGCGAGTCACCTTGGGACGAGTCCTCCAACGGTACCTCAGGTCTGGGAAGAAAATTGATCAAACAATTATTAAAATTCATTAATCTATGAAGAATATATCATTAAGTTACTTATGTGAGGTGGCATTGGGGCTGAATGGTCAGACTGCTGAACTCGCTACAAGAAAAAAAAGTAAATAAAGTTCTTTCAAGGCCAATGAGGTCCTTAAAGGCAGAGCTTATCCCGGTTTCGGTAGCGTGAACCGGAACAGATGATTTTTACCTCATCTCCTAAATGGGACGCTAGTCTGTCATAGGTTTATTTCCCAAGTAGAGTATGCCAGTACCCAAAATATTATCTGGATGGGAAGAGGTAAAATGGTGTAAAGTGTCTTTCCCAAGGACACAACACAGTCACCTCCCTGGATTAGGAGCCCAACACTCTAACCATTCGGTCACCGCACCACATTCGCTACAAGAAGATTGGCACAAATCCTGGATGTGCCTGTCCACATTTTTTAAAAATTCTTCCAACCTATATTTGTGAATTAGGTACCAGCATATTACACTGTGGAAGTAAACCAACGGCCAACAAGCATCTTGTTTAGGATGGTTATCTATTCTGCTTTACTTTACTGAAACTGGGGCAAGCTCCCGACTTTCATTTCCACTGGTAGAAGAGCAAACTTCAGTTTAGCTCATAATTATCTGGACAATATTTTCTTAAAACAGAAGTCCTAAGTAAAAGACACCCCTAGACAGAGTATATTGCTGAACAATAATCTTTCACCCAAACTCTCACTTCACAATTTGCTGTCTGTTATCGCATAGTGATGAATCTGTCTGTCTCACTGAAATCTCACTTTTGAGTGAGAGCTACTTAAAGGTTGGATGTTTTTTCCAGCAGTTCTAACTTCATCATTATAAATGCCATCTTTCTTAATTTTGAATTGCAAATATTTGAAAACCCTTTTGATAGAATGTGTATATCAATACCATTAACACAAAGACACCAAAGATTTTTTTTTGGAAAAATTTGCGGATTTGTCACTATGCGATAATAGGAGTGAATTGAACCACCATTTGGAATGCATTTCCCCTTTGAATACTTTCATTTAGTTTTCCCTGAAGGAAATCCGGCCTCGTGGTAATTCAGTTGCGGCTGTATGCTCCACAAGTCAAGTAAGTCAGTTCATTCGGTTGAAGTTTAAAAACAAGTTTCTTTTTTTTTTTTACCTGTGTTATTGTACACTAAGTTGAGGTTCTCAACTTTTCTCTCCGCCATAGGGATGTCCCAGGCATTGAAACTGGTTTCAGTTGTCCCATCCCCGTTCCAGGAAACGTAACCATATTTTGTTGTTACACCACTGGTAAGCCACTCGTCCCTGTTAAAAAAAAATTAATAAATATATAAAATGGTTTTACACTCCCAAACTGTTTGTCGTATGTAATGGATAGAAAGAAGATCTAGTTCAGTGTTCACAACTAGTGGGGCATAGACCACTGGGAGGTCCATGCAGGGTTTTGCAAAGGGGTCCGCGAAATTTCAAACGAAAGCAGTCATTATACCGATTGACAAATTTTCATCTGATAATTCACACCTTGCTGATTTGTGTGTGTGTGTGTTTCCCTCATTTCAGATTAAGCTTAGTTTTTATCCTAGCTTTCTTCTTTGTTTTATAGCATTTGTTATAAATAAGCCAAAATGTATCTTCATACTTTTTGTTTTTCAGATTCCAACCATGAGTAACAAAGAAAAGTACGACAACTGAGTCGTGGTCTATAGGATTTGTAGGATCTCTGAAGGTGGCTCTTGGAAAAATGATTTGGGAGCTATTGATCTGGTTGTTTTAAATTAACAAATAAACAGTCAGTACAATCAAATGTTAAAATGTAATGGATTTTTCAACGCGAAGTTTTAATGTGGGGGAAAAAGTCATAACTTATTTTTGCTACTAATAAAGAGCTTATTTTTTTTCCTGCAAACAAAAACACAACAGAAAAAAAATTGT
The DNA here is from genome assembly GCA_039654405.1 of Bullina lineata. Lineage (NCBI taxonomy): Eukaryota > Metazoa > Mollusca > Gastropoda > Bullinidae > Bullina > Bullina lineata. The sequence goes on from JBDFRD010085394.1 coordinate 3,791, forward strand.
ATTTACATACAAATATGAAGGAGAAAGATTTGTATCAAAAATTGCACAAACTTGTGGCTTTAACAATTCCTGCTGGTTAAGGTGGACAAGACAAACAATATGTAGTGCTCTACATTAACTTCAATTCACAGCCTCCTTATCAAATGAGGCTTACACATACTCCACAATCCAAACTTTTGTCATCTGCACACAAGCATAATTTCAATGCCTCTTACAAATGCATAAAAGACTTGCTCACTCAAACAATAAGTATGCATACTCAGAACAAAATAGAGCATTTTAACGAAATGCTAAATAAAAGGCTTAAACTCAAAACTAAATAGCAGATTTAACTCACTGAACCCAGGTTTACTTTCCAAAATTCTTTGGAAAATGCATTGTGGGATGTGACATATATTTTTTTATGTATTACACACATAGATTCTACATGTATTTTACTGTTGATAGCAAATGAATAAACTATACTCGTAATACTGATTTCAGTTGATGTACTTATACAAAAAGAGGAGAAAGACAATAGTGTAGAAAAGTTAGGATAAATAAAGTCAATGACTGAGTGGATTTTACTACGATCAGGGCTCGGGAAATTGACAATAAATCATTTCTAAGGGCGGAATGACTTAAGCTTACGGCTAAATACAAGGTAAACACCCAGAATCACACAGAAGATTTAAACTCATAGCTAGATTGGAGACTAAGCTCAGAATAAGACAGTCATCACCATTAACTCAGATCTAGGTAATCAACGGTAAAAATGCAGTATTTACTTTTTAAAGAATTACAAATTTGTTTTATTTTTTTACAGCTATATATGTTTATTGTTACAGAAATTGCTTTCTTATTTTTATGTACAAATGTGTTGGTGAGGATTTCCAACAAACCTTCTACTGTCATCCTTCCGAAGCCACTGGTCAATGTACTTGTGTTCTGCCTCGCTGTTCACGCTCACCAATGTCGCCCCAGTGTCCTAGAATAAAGAATCCAATATTAAAGGATGTTATCTTACTTTTGTTATCATGTACAAACTTTTTTTATACTTTAAAGCAGATTAGATATACAGTCACCTGAAAAGCTTATTTATCAAATGCTTCAAAAGATTGATTTTAAATTAAATATCCCAAAAATAAAACTTATTTTCTATTTGTTAACAAGCAGTTTAAACCATTTCCATTAAAAGCAAAGCTTCATATGGCATGTATACCAGCAAACAGATTCAAAAGTAGAACAATTCTACAAGATTTGCGTCCAGAATTAAAGAGCACAATGACCGTACAAATATCACACTCCCAGTCACACTACCTCCGCCCATGGAGTATTCAGGAACCATTCTCAATAATCAACCTTACCTGACAAGCAGTGGTAGCCTCCCATCTAGTGAGTTTAGGGTAACTGAACTTCTTGTAACACTTGTCTCTAAAACTGGTCCATCCTAGATGAGCTGGGCAATCTATTGAAGGAAAAAGATTCATTTTTGTTATAGCCCTTTCTATACTTGTGAGTATGGGCATCACATCAGAATTTTTTCTGAAGCAACAGAATTTGTTGATTTTAAAAATAAAATGATGTTTTGGCAAGAAGTTTTTAAGACTTTGTATTTCTGTGCATTTAAATTTCTCTTCAAGACAGGACCTTTCAAATAAAACACCACGGGTAGACACTTAACCCCTTCACTGCTACACAATATGGAGCGCCCGTGTGCTAGGAAAATTTCACTGACTGCGCGGTTCTAATAGCTACTTTTTTTGTTTCGTCATAGCTCGTATATTATACAAGATAAAGTAACGAAACTAAAACTTACTGAGCTGTGGAGTCTGAGTCTGACCAACAGCGATGTCACCAAGAAGGATCAACACGCACACTTGCAATAACAATGTGCCCATCATGACATTCACCTGTGAAAAAAAGATGCCAGTGCATTTGAGCAAAAATGATGCTCCTAGGACATGTTTTGTCTACAAATTAATATGAACTGAAGAGTACTTGGCTCGATGTTCAGTGCAAGGACACTTGTTACAGCTACTTTTTTGGATGTTGTTTATTTCCTAGCTGTGACGAAAGTCTGCCACATAACAATGAAATATATTCATCCACACGATAGCTTTCCCTCAAAAGAAAAAATAATTTTGCAGCATAGGTCTATATACTGATAAAGAAAAGAAAGTGATCAATGAATGTTAACTGTCCACCAATCTGGTCCATTTGCAACACTTTCTATCGTGATATATTTTATACCATTTTCAAAAAATAATAAAATATATTTCTATTTTCTGTTCTGCCATCACTAGCCTTTCAATTCTAGTCATTATAAAGGCTAGCTGCTAATGACACTACTAACATAGAATAACAATGTCATGTGTCGGAATATTCTGAAATGAATTTGATATAAAGTCGAGCACGGAAAACTCGAACTCGTCAGGGATTGGAGATAGTGTTTGAGATATCCGTAATTCGTTATTTCCGTGAAGAAACTTGTAATAGAGATAAATAAAGAAAAAAAACAAGGTAGGCAATAGAACATGGCCCGAGCTTGTTGGAACCAAACAAACAAAGCCTTCTCGATAGCGTCAGACTTTACTGTGCATTACTTCTTTATGTTCGGTTGGCATCCCTCGCAAATACTGTTGATTTTGTCTCGATTTTTGATGAAGGTTGACAATGTGACTTTTGTTTTTCAAACTGTTGACAAATTTCAGTTTTGCTGTTTTTTCTGATCGACGAGAGCTACAATGTCATGTTTCTTTTCTAACGTTAGACAGTTTAGTTTTAAGTGGAGCGATAAATCGTCAATATTACTTCTGAGCAATAAGTCATGTGATACAGTGCAAAAGTAAGCCCACTTCTGCGCATTACATTAGCCAGGCTAACAACACATGTCACACAATACCGCAACGCGTTCACCTCTACCCTCCCTCCCTCCCCCCCACCCCCTGGTCTACTGCGCTTCCCTTCTTCCCCCACTGCGCTCCCAACACCTCCGACCCACCCGTTCCAAGCGAAAGCCACCCTGCGCACGTGATTTGTCGAAAGATGGGTTAACCAGCTGAACAAAAAGCCTTTTCTGTCGACGAAAATCAAAGGGCAAAGTCCAACAACCACGTGGATTGGTTCGAGATACACGTGTTGAGTGTTTCGGAATTCCGTGTCGTCAATACAAAGAAAAGATAAGGACTTAAACAGGGCTGAGAATTATGTTCGACGTATCCGTGGATTCGAGATAACTGGACTCCACTGTAGATATAGTAGAAGCCATAGTACTGTGTAATTTACCTCAATCTAAAGGCCAAATATAAGTATTTCAGAGCCCAAAACAACTTTATGATCCTCAACATGTCTTAAGACAGTTGTAATACTAAAGTGTTTTCAAAAATTAAGTTTAGAGCTGATAATTAGTTAAGGCATTTATTAGTAGATAGGCTATAGGAAGGCCTACACTGTATAAAATTCACAACTATCCTTAAATCGCCATCCATTTTCATTTCAAATTTGTGAAGTTACGCAATAGATTAAGCCTATCCAATTCTAGTCATTCTAACTGGTGTTGGGTTTTTTTAATGGCTGTAGAAGTAAAGAAATTGGTCTGCTGGCTCAGGTAAAAAATCGACATAAACGTCAGATATTGATTTATTATATCATTTACATCACACTTTAATTTCTTTTTAGAAATTTAACGTGAAGAAGTTACCATGAAAACTAAAAAAAATATCGACACTGTTGAAGTGAACTTCTGGAAATGATACCCGGAAATGATTTTTACTTACTTCAGTGACAGACGCTACTAATGTCGCCCAGTTGAAACAGGCGACACGGGATGACGATAATTACAGACAAGGAATTAATTATTACTCTTCCCCTCAATTAATTTCAACAATTCACAATTCTCTTCAGTTCAAAAAATTATCAAATTGATATAAAGTTCTCTTTTACAAAGTTTCATAGAAAAGCTATCACTATCACTTTGAGCCCTACCTGTCCGCTTTCTCACCTGTTTTTGTAAGCTTCTCACTTCCGCTTCAAAATGGCGGTTGCAAAAAGTAGGCCGCTTACCTGTCTAGGGGACATAACAATGAAATACTTGAGTAAATTAAATCTCTTGCTGTACTCCCTTGTTTGTTTTGTTCCCACCCTCTCTTCTTTGACATTTTTTTAACATGTGTTCGAAGAGGGGGGAGGGGGGATTAAAGTAAAGTTGCGTCAAGACCATAGCTTATCCCAGTTTCGGTAGTTTGAAGCGGAAAAGATCATTTTTACATCATCTCCTTGACAGGATGAGAGTCTGTCGTAGGTTTACTTTCCTTGCAGAATATGCTGGTATCAAATTCACAACTACTTAGTGAAAGGAAAAATGGTGCCAGAATGAAAAACTGGTCATTCCGTTACAGCCCAACCTTATCCATTGCATGTCTGTGTTCTTTAATTTTTGTATTTTCATTCGTATTTATGTGTCAGACATGCCAGTATTCCATGTACCTGTATGTGCTTTATGTATAAATGTCTGTATTTGTGTGTGTGAACTACAGATTGGCATGTGCTTGTATGTTGAATGAAAACAATTTCTGGAAATTTGGTGTGAGCGATGAAACAAGGGAAGACGAGGGGGAAAATCCAACAATATGCAAACAAGAAAAATGAGTCGATTGGGGATTTATAGCACACTAATTTATTTCAAAATGAAAATACCATTTGATTTCTTTATCTATGTCCCTAGAATTATTAAAAGAACCAAATAATGCTTATAATGTTTGGAATTATCATAACAAAAATGCTTTTAAACACACAAAAATTTAGACATAAACTTACTAAATGTAATAAAATGGTCTTGATCTATAGCACAAATATATTTCCAATTATTATTACAAGAAAGTATCCTGTTTGGATTTCTGTCGATCAGTACAAAAGTGTCATTTATTTACAGATGTAGCTTCACACATACATAGACATATCAAACTATAATGCTGTTGCATACATCGTCTGTTGACTCAAATGAACAGCCTAGCAACTGATAAGATTCCAAGCTTAAAATTTTGACGCAGATGAAAAATTCTGGTTTCGCCCCATCGAGATATTTTTGAACAGCATTTTCATGTACGTCTGATGAGATAAGTCCTTAATATAAGGTACCAAGCAAGACTGACTTAATGAAAGCTGTGTCAATATTCTGAGTCTCTCGCTATTCATCAACAAGAAATAAGTCAGAATGGCCACTGTTTCTATATTTATATCTCCCCCCATTTTGTCAGGATCCAATTTTCAGTTTCCTCTTGCACAAAATCATCAGTTGTCAAAGATGATCTCCTTTACTGTCATCTCTCACGAAGTCCCTGATTGCAGTAATCAATCTTAAGTGTCACCCGACAAGCCCTCAAATGGAATCCACCAGGAAGGAAAAAGGTTGGACAACCCAAAAAGAGCTGGAAACGTTAAATCGGAGAAGAAATGAAGGCTTTGGGAAAGACCAGGGGTGGAGTAAAGAAGGAGGCGCACAATAGAGTGAGATGGAAAGCTGTTGTTGAGACCCTATGCTCGGAGCCAAAAGGAATACGGAACTGAACTGAATCTTAAGAGTTCACAAAGAAGCAAAGTCTACACAGAATGAGTTGATGAACAATACAAACATGATGCTTTGGACTGTCACTAACTAAACAACACTCTTTCATCCTTCTGAATAATTGAAGAAAGAAAGGAAAAGAGAAATTAGAAAAAGCTTTTTATTCATTAGACTATCCGTGTATTCTTATCACAAGACATCAATTCTATAAGCTGATTAATACATAACATATCACTTGTCTTTTTTACTCTGAAGGTAACCATAACCACAGTAACATAAATAGCTGAGTCTAGACCACTAGGTTCTTGAAGGCACTTTGAGAAATCCATGGAGGAACATAGGAAAGGAGAACACAGGTAAACAATTTTTCCTCTTCAAAAACAAAAAGATTTGTATCACTGAGCAAGTAGGTTCTCTGTAAAAAAAATAGAGAAGGCAAGAACATAGCAAATATCACCTTTGCACTTGAGCAAATGATGTTATTTTGCTTATAATAAAATAACGGAGCAATTGACATAGAAGCCAGACACAAATACAAACATTATATCGTGCCCAATACCTTCCTGGTTGTGCAAAATGCTATCACTATTAGTTGTGTGGTGATGCAAGGCATGCATAACACAATTAACATGCAACACATCAACTTTTATACAAACAGATCCCAGAAACCATAATTTTATGCCACATACAAAATATAAAGCCCGGGTATTTAAAGTAAATACATTGTAGATATGCCGTCACAACGAAAAACGTAAAAGAAAAAGTCTGTGTGATCCTATCAAAGTTATCAAACATGTTCGACTAATAAAAAAATGATTAAAACCAACTGCACAGTCGGAAAAAATTGAAATACTAGATACAAAATATGTGTGCAGTTCATAAAGAAAAACTAAAGCATAAATAAAATATCTCATCGGTTTTCATCATTTTCAAGAGCAGAGACATTGAAAGCACAAAATGTGTACAAGGAGTAGGTAATTTGTAGATGGATTTCATTCAGTGTTATTTTGTAATCACTTTTAATACGTATTTGATATTACGGATCTCTTTATGGTGTTCTAAAATGCCTCTTGTTCCACATCACTTTGAAATTACATATATACTTTCATTAAATACTTTAAATAATTTAATATATCATTTTGAAATTACTTTCCAATTGATACTTTAATTTGGAAATTTCTTTCAATTTTGACATAGCTTATTGAAATTATTTATATTTAGTACTTGAAAAAGCTTAACATCTTTTAAAATTACTTGCATTCAAAACCATTTTGAAATGGCTTTCATTCACCACTATCCTGGAACTACATGTATAACTGTCATTCAATACTGTTTTGTCAAATGTTATTGTGCACCTTCACATCACAATTGTTACAGTATGTGACTGGGGCTCCACTTGAAAAGCCATTACTGTTATGCTTCCTGTCAGGGTATGAGGTATAAGAGAATGATTCTCGAATATCTTTGTAAAATGAATACAGCAAAACTGTACTGTATTGATTCAGGGAGATAAGCCTTCCAATCTTCAGTCTTGAACCTTATTGGTACTGCTACTTTCTATCAAACTATGGAATAATACATGTACATGTAATTGTACATAAGTGCTTTTGACGGCATCACAAGGATGCAATATTCAGGTGTGGCCTACAGGGACTAACTATCAAGTAAATACTACATGGAAAATAGTACCAAAGCATCAAATTTTAAAAAATACAACTGATGAGTGAGAAACATTACAAGTCGCCAATAATCACAACTCATTAACAAGCACAGCAAAAACACATATTTAAACAGAATTTAACTTCATCTGACTAAAACTTCATTTCCTAAGCCACTAAAAATAACAAAAAAGAAAGAGTTTCTCCAGTTTCAAAGAGATATAAAAGCATTCTAGCACCTGTTGATGCTCCATCTGTATTAAACATTTCAAACTCATTCACTCCAAACTCAAGATCTAACACAGGCTTCTGAACAGAACCCTGCGGTAGTGAGACAATATTTCATGCAAAAACTTTAGTTGGAAATTATTAAAATGACAGCATGTAAGTGTAATGCACTGTTGTCACTGTGGAGGTGCGTGCTACAACAAAGATTAGAAATGTTCAATGGGTGCAGGGTAAAAAAGAGGTTTGGGAACCGCTGACTTAGAACAAATCAAGTTACATCAAATCTTTTCAATTACCTTGAATTGTTTAATAAACAACCAGAAATTAACCAACCCTCTTTCTAAATACCAGACATCTAAGCAGAAATCTTCCCCCCAAAAATGAACCAGAAACATTGCAATTTCTTGATTCAACACATAAGTATGTCACAGATGACAAATGCAAAAACCTCGTCTCAAAGAAAAGAACATTTTCCCAACTGTTAGGCGTGCATATATAATATTGTAAGTGCCAGGCTTCACTGCTGTGGACTTCAAAATATAATATCATTTACAATGTGCAATGGCACGACAACAGGAATGAACAATGCTTAAATTAAATGCTTGCTTGTGTGTAAAAAAGTGTTTGAAAATCAAGCCATCTTTTATAGAAAATCTTTCTTAATGATCAAACAAGATAGTTTATATATTGGAAAATTAGCTCTGGCCATTGTTTAAACAATAGACCATTTTTTGCTACAGTTAACTTATATTAGTACATTAGTTTGAGCAATTTTTTCATGAATTGTTTGATTTCAACACACGAGTGGATCAAGATTGCATAAGTTTATGATAAGTAAAAACACAAGTAAAAATTATTTGAACAATTCAAATTTTATGAAAAAGTCTACGTAACATAATGTATAGCAATTGAAATTTCGGTTAAACTAGATTCCAAGAAAAGGTTCTTCACAAATAATGTTTGAAAGAAGATGGGAGTTGGGCACTTCTAGTGTGGCTACCTTCTACTGTTGAAAATGTTGGTAACCTTTTTTTCTTTTTTTGCTTAATAATTTCAAAATCTGGAAAATGTAATTTTCACCTTTAACAATTCAGTACTTCTGTTATAATTTAGGTGCAACTTAGAAAAAAAGAGCACATCCTGAGAAATTACTGTTTTTTTCCAGGATTGTAACATGTTTATGTTAAAATCTTCACCTGGGAATGCTTCTCTCCGAATCCATACATAAAACAAATAGGACAGTGTGTGTCATTTTTGTTTTCCTTCTGTTCCACCACTGCTTACATAAATGGCATTTTCAAATCTATTTTTTGTGGTTTTTATCATAATGTCATTTCACCATAAAAAACAAAACAAAAAAAAAACAGTGTGTTATTCATAGTTGGTTGTACAAAAAAAAATTACTTGCATATATCACAATCATCGACAACAGATCAAACAAAAAACAATAAGCATTTGAAAATGTATACAGGTTCAAAAATAGAGAACCAACAAAAGTTTACAAAATAATTTTAAATAGGCAGAAAAAATGGATACTGCACAGTTGTAAAATAATTGTGGCCACTGCTAAAGTAATTTAAAGTAAAGATAAGACATCATTCCTTTCGCTGTTCGTAAGTCATTTTGAACACAAAATTGCAAAATTTACAGCATCTTTCTACTCCTGCTGCATCACAGTTCGAATCACAATGTCACAATATAAAATAATACTAGAACTGTCTTCTAATCCATATTAAGAGGAGCATACCTTGAATATGAGGCTATAGAGCTTGATAGTGAAACGGCAATGCTTTCACGATAAATTTTTTCATAAATTACAGGCATTCCTGGAGTTTCCTTGCACTTTTCTTGAAAAACAAGCTAGAGCGAATGGCCAGCAGCATTTGAGCAATGATAAAGTCTTTGTGTTCAAAACACAAAAAGTCTCATTAAAATCTTCCTGATATGGAAGTATTAACAATACAATTAATTACCCGTCACACAATGTGATCAATTATCAATACAAGAAAGTTGATTCTCTGGAATAAGGACAATCAAAGATGATCATCACACTGTTTTTAATTCTTTAAACCCTGGCCCCTGAGCCTTACTTTTACCTGCACCTGAGCTCCTGAGTTAAACTTGCCAAAGTGTACCCCACCTATTCGGTCCTGTGACCTTGCAGAACACTTGGTATATAGGAACTAAGGCGCTCCCGCCCAATGTTTAGGTCGTGCTCTGGCACACGAAGTCAATGTCAGCATCTTTTGCTGATTGGTCAATCTTAATACAGAATACAACCAAAATAAATGACATAGTACCTTCCCGCTACCTACACAGTGCTTTTAGTACATTATATAGGAACGAAAGTGCTCGCAATGTATAGGTTGCGTTCGGGCCAGTCAGGTTACAAAACTGTACCATTCTTTTCATGGACAGATGTGTGCCGACTGATTACCTCAATACTGAACTCAAGGATGAAATGAAACAACACTGATTGAATGGAGACCTACTTC